>CAKAOH010037061.1:0-21789 GCA_916701665.1 Sebastiscus tertius | reverse complement strand
ATGGAGAGGAGGTTGTGTTGCTCGGGCTCTATCTATCATGGAGAGGAGGTTGTGTTGCTCTGGCTCTATCTGTCATGGAGAGGAGGTTGTGTTGCTCTGGCTCTATCTGTCATGGAGAGGAGGCTGTGTTGCTCTGGCTCTATCTGTCATGGAGAGGTGGTTGTGTTGCTCTGGCTCTATCTGTCATGGAGAGGAGGTTGTGTTGCTCTGGCTCTATCTGTCATGGAGAGGAGGTCATGTTGCTCTGGCTCTATCTGTCATGGAGAGGTGGTTGTGTTGCTCTGGCGTTATCTGTAATGGAGAGGAGGTTGTGATGCTCTGGCTCTATCTGTCATGGAGAGGAGGCTGTGTTGCTCTGGCTCTATCTGTCATGGAGAGGAGGTTGTGTTGCTCTGGCTCTATCTGTCATGGAGAGGAGGTTGTGTTGCTCTGGCGTCTATCTGTCATGGAGAGGAGGTTGTGTTGCTCTGGCTCTATCTGTCATGGAGAGGAGGTTGTGTTGCTCTGGCTCTATCTGTCATGGAGAGGAGGTTGTGTTGCTCAGGCTCTATCTGTTTGGAGTCGAGAGGAGGACGTGTTGCTCACGGTACCGCCAGCTGACAAATGACAAACTAGAATGGCGCTCTCTGAGTGCCATTCTAGTTTGTCATTTTTTTGGTTTATATTGTTAAATAGGTGCACAATATGAGCGGGGAGGTGATCTAAAAGCGTTAAAAGAGCATTTTTCAATAATCTAATCTTTCTAAAAGTCTTTAAAGAGCAGCATAACTGTCGTAAAGTCCTGATCTGGTCTTTCTCCCCAGGTTTTGGATCTGCTCTCTACTTACTGTCCCTCGATCAGCCAGGTGCACTTGGTCTTGTACTTGTAGTTTCCTGGACCGTCGGTCAGGTGACCAGAGGGCCCCGTCAACCTGAGAGAAAAGAAGAGAAGAAAATAAATTCAAGGTTCCATATGAAGATGTAATATTGTATATTATAAACAAGTTGAAATAATGGAGACTGCGTCCTCTACTCCTACAGTAGTCCAGGTGTGATGTGATGCAGCAGGTATGAGGTGAAACTAAATACAACTGATGGCACCACTGAATCCCCCTCAACCACAGCAAATATCACCAAGAGAGTTAGAGCTTTAAGGGAAGAATGTTCGGCATGTGTGCTGACAAGTTGTTGCACGTGTCACATTAAAAAGCAGGATTAAAAACAAAAAGGGAAAGCCAAATGGCTCCATATGGAATTCATCACTATAACAGGAACATCAAATCGTTGACTGTGGAATTGAAGATCAATTTAATCTCATTTGAATTTCATGCAAAACAATTTACTCAACAATTGATTTGCAATAACTAATTAATACTGACCGTTCAGTGACATTAACAGGCCTCTGACAAGATCTCAATTTAATTCATCTATCGATTTTTATATATATATATATATATATATATATATATATATAAAGAAATCCCAAAGGTATTCAATTTACAATGATATAAAATGTAAGAAAAACTGCAGAGCGTTACATTTTAGATGCCGTAACAAGCAAATGTTTGGTGGTCCATACTGAACGTTTATTAGATGGATTGCTGTTACATTTGGCTCAGACATTAAAGCCCCCTCGGGATGATGATTTGTTGTAACTTTACTGATGTCCTGGCTTTTCTTCCAGCATCATCATCATCATGTCAAAATGTCAATTATTTCAAAACTTTGGCAAGTATTTGGTCATAAACCAAACTACTGACATTCCCATCAGCATGAGCTGTACTTTGTGGTTAGTGCTGATAAGACATTGTTAGATGATAAACATGGTAAACATCAGCATGTTAACATTGTCACCGTGAGCATGTTAGTATGCTGATGTTAACGTTTAGCTCAAGGCACCGCGGTGCCTAATTAAAGCCTAACAGAGGCGCTAACATGGCTGTAGACTCTGATACATTATTAAACTGATGGATCAATTTAGTGCTGAAATGATAAGTGGGTCGACAAAGAGAAATGAATCCGTCATTTATCAAGCAAAACCGTTTCTTTTTTCAGCTTCTCAAACGTGAGGATTGCTGTTTTTAGGGCTGTCAAAGTTAATGCCATAATAACACATTAATGCTAATTTGTTTTAACGCCACTAATTTCTTTAACGCATTAACAAAACTTGAGATTTTTAATTAACATGTTAAACATCTGACGGGCCGTCGTCTGGCCCGGCTGCTATTTCATGTTTCGGAGGTTGTAGCGGGCTCAGTTTTAAAGCTAGAGTGAAGATACTGGCATCATATGAAACTAGAAAAACATAAGGAATCCATTGGTTCCATTGCAATGTGTTGTTAATTGATTTCCAATAATAAATATATATATATATATATATATATATATATATACACACATTTGCATAAAGCAGCATATTTGTCCACTCCCATGTTGATAATCTCCCTTTAAAGTATATTTTGAACAGATAAAAAAAATGTG
This sequence comes from Sebastiscus tertius, assembly GCA_916701665.1. Classification (NCBI taxonomy): domain Eukaryota; kingdom Metazoa; phylum Chordata; class Actinopteri; order Perciformes; family Sebastidae; genus Sebastiscus; species Sebastiscus tertius. The sequence continues at coordinate 19,329 of CAKAOH010037061.1, read as the reverse complement.
AAATTAATTTGCGATAAATCATGATTAATTATGGACAATCATGCAATTAATCGCAATTAAATATTTTAATTGATTGACAGCCGTGCTGTTTTTATATCTTCAATATCTTTGGGTTGCGGCCAGACAAAGCTGAAAAAGTTGTTATGGACATTTTTCACTTTTTTCTGGATCAAACATTTAATTAAATGCAAAAAATAGACGGTTTAATCAATAATACAAATCATTTATTTATTTTCAATCAAATGATTCCACCAGAATATTAGCCAAAGTCAGTTTTGTATACTTTGCAACACTGATATCTGTTTCATTATCAAAAAAATAAAATAGTGAATCAAATATTCAGGATGCAGTTATAATTTCTAAGAATGTTCTGTAGCGACGCCCTAGAAATGATTACACACACAACGCTGTTACACAAGAGCCAGTCAGCAGAGCAGAGAGAGCGAGAGGGCGGGTAAACACTAACTTCTGCCACTTCATCTTCATGTTCGTGCAGCCTCGGCGGTTGAGCAAGCAGCAAGTAGGACAGGAGAATGATTAAACCTCGTAGTAAATTATTATCTCAGGCCAAAACACCGCGACCGACGGACGGCCGCAAACAGTCTTAATGGTACAGTACGGCGCCCGGCCTCTGTTATTGCCTGATCAATTCCAGCGTGATGACACAGCAGCAGAGAGGAGCTGAATTACACAGGGGGACACTTAAACGCAGTCAGAGGTTGTATCATTACTGATGTACAGTAGGTCTCAGGGTGCAATGACTCTGCTAACACACCCAGTCACAGTCTTGTTCCAAAACAGTCTCTCAGCAGCGCTTCGGACTACACAGAACAGAGAAGATCTCTGCGTCACTATAACAACCTAAAAGACACGCTTTTATCAAGACAAGATCAAGTGTGCTTTGTCTCCACTTAATGTGGATTCATTTATAAATCAAATTTGTATTATATTTGCGTCATTCCACTTCAAAAACAGGATGTTACTCTCTCTCACGAAGCCGATAATATAATCAGAGCATTCTGGGGAGTCCCTGTTGTGCGTTTCATAACAAAGTTTTCAATTTGCATCCAGGCAACAAGTGTTCTGCAACTTCTTGTTATTGAAAACTTTAGTGTGCAACCATAGCTACAGGGCAGAGGCCAATAGCCCCGGCTACGTGTGGGCTGGGCGGCTCAAAGCCAAGGGTGTTGTTAAGTTAACGACGACTTTACAGGCCAAACGTATGACTCTATATTGCAGCAACGTGCTCCTGCTATCTCTGCAGTGGGTGGACTCAAGAGTCAGTGTATGAGCAGATGAAGAGTTTAACCACCAAATAGACAGAAAACTTCCATGAATTAATCCAACACTGACACAAGGCTTTGCTGAATATTGCTGGCTCACTGTTTGTGTTTTAAGAGAGTAGAGCAGCTCTCTTCTTGTGGCAGGTCTCAGCGGTTAGCTAACAAGTACACTAACGCTGTAATTACACATCGCTCAGTGCTAATACAGCCTGGGCCTGCAGGGACACTCACACAAACAGAGCTCCCTCAGAGGGCGAGAGGCTCCAGACTCTCCTGAACCCAGCACACCATCACTCTCACCCCACAACTCAAACTCATGCATGTTCAGTGCTTTCATTGTAGCATAGACTGTACAACCACTACTACAACAAATATCCCTCTGAAACACCATCCAAAAGTAGTTCTATATGAACCTTGAGTTCATGTTTTATCAGTAGTGACCACTTAAAGACCAATTAAAGGGTCACACATATGTGGATGAGTTATTTCCTCTCACACAGGCGCAGAACATACGTGGTAGTTGGCCGTCAGTTGTAGTCTTCGCGGTGTGTTCAAATGCAACTTGTAAGCAAAGACAAAGGCGACGTGAGACGACTCAAAGGTCGGCTTTCTTTGCCGCTAGTTCTTCGATGTCGGGTGTGTGTGTCTGACGACTAAGAATCTTTTTGGTCGAGGACAGCCGGAGCAAATGAGCAATTTAAAAAAAAACTCTCACACGTACTAACCCTTCGTGTTTTGATTATGAGGAAGCACATAAAGGACACTTTATCTGTACCTGAAACACATTTGGATCGAAACTGGGAACCAAAAGTTGCCAACCATTTCTCTATGAGCTTTTGATTGACGCAAATCTTTTGCAATTGACTTACTCAATCATCGGCCATGTCAACTACCAGTAATCTATTAATGATTTAAAGCTTATATAATACACGTTTGTCCTGCAATACGGCTGTATTCTTGAGTTGCAAATTAAATGTAGTTACAACTGCAACTAATGATTATTTTCATTGTCGATTTTTTTCTTGATCAATCGATCAGTTTGGTCTATAAAATGTCAGAAAATGGTGAAAAATGTCAATCAGTGTTTCCCAAAGCCCAAGATGACGTCCTCAAATGTCTTGTATTTCCACAACTCAAAGATATTCAGTTTACTGTCATAGAGGAGGAAAGAAACCAGAAAATATTCACATTTAAGAAGCTGCAATCAGAGCATTTTGAACTTTTTTTCTTTTTTAAATACTCAAAGTGATGAATTGATTATCAAAATAGTTGGTGATTAATTTAATATTTGGAAACTAAACAATTTTATTATTTTATTGTCAAAAATGTTGTCATTGTGTGGCCATATTCAAGCAGGGACAGTTTTAAAAAATCTTGTTCAAGGATCCTTTAACAATTGAGAGATGTCATACCAAAGTCAAATTAATAGAAACTAAAGTTTTCCTAGAACTCGGTCAATAAATCTGAACACATAAGGCGTGCTTTGAAAGGGTCAGTCATTTACTGTAACGTTGAAGTGATTGTAGTAAGTGATATGTAAAAACGTGCAGCACTGCAGCCTAAAGTTACTTGAATATAACTCCTATAACCTCCTAAACTTTTAAAACTCCAACTGTCATGTTAAAACAGAAGATATCAAACATGTCCTGAGATAAAGAACAAGCCAGCAGCTGCTGCTTGTACTTCTTGTTATTAGACCCACATTGACACAAGCAGAACATAAGTTGCATCAACAATGACGTCCAACAACGTCTCTTTCTCATGCAAATGGTATCTCTGCAGCAGAGCCAAGTGGTCTGCAAACGGCAAAGTGGTGCAGCGTGAGAGCAGAGCAAACACAACGTCTCATTCAAAAGGTGACAACGGTCCTGTTCGGTGGCACAGAAAAGAGCATGCTCAGACAGAGGAAAGGGCTTTCCCTCCTCAGACTGTCTGAGTGGACGTAGAGAAGCTGCTGAGATGAGTTTTGGTGTACATAATTTGCTAATTTTTGCACATGTTAGCAGAAAGACATGTACCTTAAGGAGTTGCTTGTGTGGAGTTTAGGGTCAAGTGTGGTACACAATATATGCAATCAAATAAAAACAGCCCACCAGATGCCGTAATCAACAATAAATACTCTCTCCTCCCTTGTTAATGTTGCCAAAACATTTAAGAGATGCACAAGATGACAGAATAAAGTTCGTCAGCAGCAGCCACGGAGGAGGAGGAGAGCTGTGAACCAAACATGGCAACAAATCTACAGAAGCTGCCAAATCATGCTCATGAAGCTATAAGTCAGTTATATTGTGTGATAAATATTCCAGAAATTTATGAGCATGTGGATGTTTTCCAAGTTTTTTGTGCTGCTTTCGCACCTCAGTGAGTTACAGTTGCACTTTGAGGAGAGCTTTTTTTTTTTTTTTTTTAAATGTAGTGTAATTTATCCTTTTATCCAACATAAAATGTCTCCACGGAGACGCTGCGGATTCACCTCATCTGCTCAAACAAAACTCTGTCCTTTGATATTCAGCATCACAGACATGCTGAGTGCACTTTACTGATGCCAACTTAAAAGATTTCTGTGTTGACTTTTGAAATAGTTAACTCTCAGCCACCGCGGCCTTTCTGTTCAGTCGTAAGCAAATCCATCCTTCTAGTACCTGCCTTTAAAACTTCCCGAACTCCATCTATGATGCTGTGGAGGAAGATGGAGCTAACGTTTATGCTTCTGCATCATCAGTAAGCTGAAAACAGAGTAAATCAGTAGTACAGCAGTACTGGGGACTATTAATCTCTGCAGGGCCTTCTTTAGTAAAGCGTGGTCGGCCTTCAAACAGGCTCCAGAGAGCAACTGAGGATGGGTGTGGACTAATATTCAGACTACACAAGAGAAACAAAAGCAGAAAGATGTGAAACTGAAAATACCAAAATCCCTATCTGCTGTGCATCAGTGGATGAGAAAACTTCATTTTCTACACCCTGGTCAGAATTCGAGACCTTGAATGAAACTAAAACGGAAAACCAACAGAAGATTAATCAACTAGCTGACTGCCGGAACATTTAAGAAAGTACACTGTTAAGCTTTTGACCACTGTGGAGTAGAGCTGCAAAGATGAATCGATTAGTTGTCAACTAATAAATTACCGGTGTTACACGGTGGTCGTGCACACACTTATCACATTATTTGCCCCTTTTTTTTATAGAGTATAGTTCATTTTTGCGTATCAGCCGTGTTATCAATACATAGTCGGACGACGGACGCTACAAACTGAGAGTGAAAGTGTCTGCTCTGTACAGAGTCTCAGCTCAGAGTAGCAGGAGTCAGATTTCACACACGGGACGAGAGAGAGTTGACGGACAGAGAGATGGCGGAGGATTTGGTGTCGAAGTGAAAGGAGCCCACCCAACGCCATAAGTGAACCAGTAAAGTTAATGAGGCGATCGCCACGCGGAGGACGGAGCGGTCAAAGCCGGTGTGCGTGGTGCAGTGGCGCCAGAGGGAAACCTGTGGTCCGGCAGCAAAAGCTGGACCGGAGAGGCCAGACAAACAACTAACCGATTAATCGAGAAAATAATCAACAAAGAAAATAATCGTTAGTTGCAGCCCATGTGTTGAGCAATGTTTTTAAGAGCAGGTCCTCCTTTTCGACTACACTTTCTCTTCTCTGCTGATTGACAGTTGTTGGTGATAACAGATTAAGAAATGTGGCGATGCATTAAGAAAAGGCAGGAAAGAAGAACACTGCTAACTAGCAAACATGGATGTAAACAATGCCCTGTTTGGTTTTACCAGCTAATTAAAAGAAAAAGGCAGGAGCTCCAAATAATGGCAGGTTACCTGACACAGTTGCAGTGCCGTCCTTGACAGTCTTAGTCGACTAACACACACAGATTTTGTTGACTGATCATCGATTAGTGGATTTAATTGACGATCGATGTGTAAAAACTGAGTTTCTCCACAAAGAATAACACAAAAGCACCACTTTAAATCTTGTGTTCACCAGAGATGAGCTCATAGGTTTCTTGGAAATAAGTCAGTTAGCATGAAAGAAGCATAAACAAATGCTTCATGGACTTAGTCGACTCAGACCAAAACAAGGGGGCAGCCCTACACAGTTGACAGCTGCATGTTGGGAGCTGTTCACATTGCACAGGTGTGTGGATGATAGTGTGCATACCACTCATACAGACGCTTCAATAATGCACCATCTATATGCAATTAAAGAAGAGCAGTGACTTCATCAGTTGGCACAGAGTTATATAATAATTGCATTAGAAATTGTGGGCGTCAGAGCTGGTGCCAGGACATGATGACCATGCATTGGAAGCTTATGCCGGCTCTTTCAGTAGCTGGGACGAGGCATTTATTCTCCACCCCGTCCCACTGCAAAACTGGATCATACTACTAAAAAATAAAGTTGGCAAAAGCTCCGTGCCGGGCTGATCAAAAAGTATAGTCGTGTGTCTTTGTGAGTCTTTGTGCCAAGGAGCATAAAGCTGGCCTTTGTGTAACCATAATCTGATCAGAGTGAGAATATATCGGTTACAGTTGAGCCTCATGGCGACAGTCATGTCAACATTACGAGCAACACTTATGGCTAACTGGAAATCCCCACTGGAAGACAGACGTAAGAGAGACGCGAGCGGCGGGTTAGCGGTCTGATGGTAAACCAGATAAAAGTGTTTTTTAATATAAATATAGAAATGACATTTTACTGTTTTTGGCTTTCTGAGAATCAACAACATAAATCAGCAGACGGCAGTTCAACTCTGATTCTACAGCGACACGGACGATTTTCTACAGACACACTTACCATTAACTGTAAACATGCATTTATTAGACTGATCTCTGGGCTGGACTTCTGATGTCCAAAAAGTACATATAAGGGTCGGCCGACGCAACCCAAATAAAAACAAAACTAAATATTTTGATTACTATTTTCCAAAGTTTTGAGAAATCCATCTTTGAGCTTTGCACCCCAGTTCAATGGAGGTGAATGGAACTTCTTCTGTGGGCTTCAGAGCATTGGAAAATTAGGCTTTGTCCAAAATACTATGCACTACATACCCGATATGTGTACTATTGTTCAACATACTTTTGCGCGAGTGAACTGGACGCACTGAGCAGTAATTCACGTCGTCACTTCCTGAGAGACATGTAACCATGGTAACCCGTGCCAACCTCATGCGACCAAAATCGAAGTCTGGATTAATTCAAAATATATATTACACCTAGCAAAGTGAAATATTATACTTAAAATTGAAGTGTTATTGACGTTACAGAGCTGTCCGTCAATAAACTCAGTTGTGAAATCAAGTTTTTTTTCCAACTGTGGCTTTTATCCAGGGTTGAGTCCCTTTTTATCTTTTAATGGTTTTGAAAAGGTAATGCACGCTATTATCACCACACGTCTTGATTATTTGTAATGCACTTTACGTTGGTGTTAGCCAAGTCTTTTTGTCTCGCCGGCAGCTCATCTTTTAACTGGTACACGTAAACGTGAGCACATCTCCCCGATTCTATTCTGGCTTCTCTTCACTGGCTCCCTGTGCGTTTTAGGATTGATTTTTAAGATGTTATTATTAACATATAAATCGTTAAAAGCTCCAACTTATCTCTCAGACCTTTTAAACCCACATCTTTTTATCAAGGACACTCAGATCCACTGAGCAGGTGCTTCTGACTGTCCCGAGGTCTGTAAGTTGAAGCTCAGGGGTGACCGAGCCTTTTCAGTTGCAGCTCCAAAGCTCTGGAACGCTCTGCCTCCACATGTTCGGCTGTCCCCCACACCGCCTGTTTTTAAATCAAACCTCAAAACACACATTTATTCCTTGGCTTTTGGCTCGGCATGAGAGTTGACTATTTGAATCCTTGTTTCCTTTCCTATTGGTCTTAACGCTATTATTATTTAATGTCCCGTTGGTCAACTTTTGTTATTTTTAAATGTGCTTTATAACTAAATTTGGATTGGAATTTGGTCGATGTCTGTTATTAACGTTGTCACTGCCGCATTGCATTGTGGGATATTTATGCCGGCGTAGTGTCCAGCGTTTGCATACTGTAATATTTCACTGGAAATAGTACTATTGGTTTCATATACTCACATACTGTTTTAGCGTACTAAATAGCATGTTAGTGTGGAATTTCGGACGCAACCGTACATTAAGGGGATCATCACTTCGGTGGCCTTCAGCTGCAACGCGCCCTGTTCAAATCCAGCCAGAGAGTTTTGTTGCACGTCGTTCCCCATCTCTGTCTCCACGACATTTCCTCTCATCTCTCCACTGTCATCTCTCTACTAAAGGAATAAAAACACATCCCAAAACAATGCTACAGACAGCAATAGAAAAATTGCTTTTAAAAAAATTCAACAGCAACATCTCTTTCCAGAAAAAAATGTCCCCTTGGAACTACTTCTTAACAAAGAAATAGTCCCTCTAAAAACGGTTCACAATGAAGTCTATAGATCCAGATTAACAGACACACTCTCTCTCTGGATAGGGATGTTGCTGTTGATGTTGTAAAATGTCATTTCTCAATGTTGCTGTGAGCACCACTCAGCTCCACTGGGATGGAGGCAGAAATGTTGGAGATGGATAGATAATAAAACCAAAGCAATCTGCAATCTCACTAGAAGCAAGACAAGAAGAAACTATGGCGTTTCTTTTAGAGTTGCAATGATTAATCGATTAGTTGTCAACTATTGAATCAATTGCCAACTATTTTGATAATCGATTAAAGATTAAAAGTCTAAATTCTCTGATTGCAGCTTCTTAAATGTGAACATTTTCTGGTAGCTTTACTCCTCTATTACAATAAACTGAATATCTTTGAGTTGTGGACAAAACAAGACATTTGAGGACGTCATCTTGGGCTTTTTCTAAGATTTTATAGACTAAACAACTAATCGATTAATTAAGAAAATGATCAAGTTATAGGGACTGTTTGTAACTTTTTAAGCGTATAAATGTAGCGGGTCGGGACACATGCGCGCTCGCATATGCGCGTTCGCGTGTAGCCGCTCTCTGCCTGCTTGCCTTCACTCAGACAGCGCACGCGTTCTCGTTCAGCTCGCTCCACCTCTAGACGTGAACGCGCGCTCACTCCACACTGCAGAAGAGTTCCATTGGATTGTTTTGAAGTATATATCCTTAGTTATTGGTTATACATGATGAGATACTGTGAAAGCAGATAAGAACTGAATGAGCAAGATTACTTTCTATCCTGCACTATTTGTGTAGGTTGGTTTTTCTTTTGGTTCTATTAAACGACAATAAAATTTGGAGGATTCAGTGATGGCGAGCCAAGCCCAGTGAGACGGTGGACGGCCAACCGTAGGACCTGCCACAGAGAACATCTGACTGCTCAATTCATTTGGATACCAGATAAGAACACAAACACACTTTTACTAGTTGGGTAGTAGGAACTAAAATACTGGAACTTGAAATAGTGTGGTGGTGTATTCACATCACACCCACAACAGAACACCAAGACAGAAATTGCACTCTTTGGATCATCTTGATTAGAGGAAGAGGATTTCATCTTAAAGGACACTGATTTTGGGGGAAGTTTCTATTGTATTTGTACTTTGAAAGAGCTCTCTTTTAATACTTTGACATCAATGTGAAGCATTTTGAATGTTGTTGAATTGTTGTGGTGCAATAAAATTGTCAGCTGTTCAATCTATAACTCTCCTGAGTTATTTAAGACAACTGCTCATCGAACCTAGGTAGATGTTGGCGTATTCATTATTCCCATTGGCTGAGTACCAGAGGCGCTACACAACCATTTCACATATATCATATTATTATCATATTGTGACATTAATTTCAACGTTATTGCCCCACTGAGTCCTGTGGGAAAGAGTTACACACTACCCAGAACCACAAGATCAAAATATCCTCAGATAAAAAATAAATTCAAATTTTGAAGCCAAAAAACAAACAACAAAACACACCAGTCTGTTTTGCCCCCCCTCCCTCCTCCGTGTTGATTTTGGCCCTCATGGCTCGCCGGGACTCCATCTTGGCAGGACGCTGCCACAGAAGGCTGCTTTTTACAAGCATTCAGCCAGCCTTGTATGGCAGCATTGTCTGTATGCAAAACACGGCCTCGGACCACAGATCTCTCTCTCGGCCCTTTGACCGCAGTAACACAACAACACGGCCCGTGATTCCAGGAAAATCTGGCATCACCGGGCACAAACTTTACCGTTCCATTTAATGATAATTAGCCCGACGCGGTGAGGAGGCTACAACATCACTGATAATGCTGCACACTGTGGCGCAGGAGGGCTGAAGCTTGAGCCGCTAACTATTATACTGTAATGTCAGTGCCCTGCTGTGTTATTAGTGAAGTTCAGGGTCAGACTATCACTCCTCCAGCAGACATCCTCTCTGAAAGCACTGACAGGAGGAGAACACTGGGCTCCGTTTTTTTACACTTTTCTACACATTAGATAGAGTTTTAGAGTAGAAACAGACAATCAAATGCTGCTCTGCTGCCTTTTAAAAGTAGTAGGAAGAGAAGACAAACTTAATAGCCACTGACAAAAGCCAAAGTTCAACTTTAACAATCCCCATAGAGACTTTTCATCCTCGTTCTACTAACTCAAGCGTTAAGGATCAGTGTCTTGGTCTGTAAGTGCAGCAGTAAAGTATACGGTTATATATAGAGCAAAGCAGACTGAATCCTACGAGTGTTTACGAGTGTTCATTATCAAATAAACTCATTTTAAATAAGCGATTATTGTTGGATAGGACTGGGCAATATATCGATATCATGATACGAGACTAAATATATTCTTAGAATATAACTATAACTCAACTATTTAATTAATTTCCAACTATTTTGATAATCGATTAATCTGTTTGAGTAATTTCTTAAAGGTTCCATATTGTAAAAAGTGAGATTTTCATGTGTTTTATATTATAAAGCAGGTTTAAGTGCTATATAAATACTGTTAAACTATCAAAATGCTCAATATACGGAGAAACACACACAGCCTGTATTCAGAAATTGTGCGTTTGAAACAAGCTGTTAGGATTTCTGTCCATTTGTGATGTCACAAATCTAATATATATAGATCATTACATTGTTTTATACATAAACATTCTAAATGTGTCCCAGGTTATTTCCTGTGGCAGTGTATGTGAATAATGTCAGCTGACAGGAAGTAAACATGGACCCAAACTGTTGCCTAGCAACGCGATACCGTTGCAATTCCGTTGAAATGCACTACTATGACAGAGGGTAAATACAGGCAGACAGTGTGAGGAAAATAAGGGGTTTTATGAAGATTAAAGCATGTAAACATGTTCCAGTAGAAACACAAAATACAAGTATGAACCAGAAAATGAGCATCATGAGGACCTTTAAGAGAAAAAAGGTCAAGATTCTCTGACTGCAGCTTCTTAAATGTGAATATTTTCTGGTTTATTTACTCCTCTATGACATTAAACTGAATATCTTTGAGTTATGGAATAAGGTAATAAGGTTATAAGGTCATAAGGTTGTTGGCTATTGGTCCTGTTATTTGATAAATGATTAAACTGGCGGATCAATTTAATGCTGAAATGATAAGTGGGAATGAATCAAGTCATTTATCAAGCAAAACCCTTTTTTAGCTTCTCAAATGTGAGGATTGCTGTTTTTATATCTTCAATGTCTTTGGGTTGTGGTCAAACAAAGCTGAAAAGTTGTGATGGACATTTTTCACTTTTTTTGACATGTTAAAGAATACGCCTTTATTTTGAAATTCCCATGACACGTCTAGGTCACCATTTCCATCCAAGCACACCTCCTCCTTACAGAGCCTGTAGTAAAATTGTCAAATCATATTTTAGTGGCTTTTTGTGAGTTTATATAAATGTAACTGATTGTTTATCGATCGCAGGTCCCTGAACTGAATCAAAATCGTGTTGTGGCAGGCTCTGTGATAACAGAAAATATTGTATTGTTGTCCAAAGAATCAATATAATATTGTATCGTGATGAAACTTACACCTCTAATTTGTAGTTTCCAGCTTGTCCAATGTGAAGATTTACAGTCTCTCTCTAATGCATACCATTACAAATCAAATCCCTTCAGGTTCTACAAGCATTTTACACTAAATAAGCAATCTGACAATCTGTCATGGGCATTACAGCGGTTGTTATTTTCTGACAATCAAATTACTCAACAACTAATCAGAAAAATAATCACAGACAGCAGCCCTTAAGCTCCACTTGAACTTCATGCTAACTACTGAGCCACCACGTTACCCAGAATGCAGCTGGTGATGATTTCCCACAGTGATAGACCGTTTCAATTAATACCTGAGTGCAACGGGCTGCAAGTTTCTAAACCACAACCAAGACGAGTCATTTCATCCAGAGAGCACTCAACCCTGCTGCTCTGAAACATTAGAAGCTCAGCAGCGATTCGGGCTCCATTTTACCTGTTCGGATATGCTCGGCAATCAAGCTGTGCTAATGTGCAAAATAGTTCCAGCTTCCCTTCCCTTGACCATGACCGATATCCGACGATGCAGAACACCGCGGACCCCCTACCAGCTCTGCTTTACGACCTGGCAGGCTGGCAATGAGCTGAGACAGCATGACAGAGAATATCACATTTATAAAAAGGGAACAAAAAAACGCCCTGGATCTCCTTAAAAAAACATGTAGCCGAGGCCTGGCGGTAGGACACACCCTGATGGACACGTTTTAGCAGCACAGACCTGCTAGCTCATCACAATGTTGGAGCAAGATCAGCTTGCTAAAAAAACGAAGAAGAAGGAAAGCGGAAATATAACATTTCTGTGTGAGCTAGAATTTGACTCAACATAGGAAAATTAATTTTGGAAAAGGATCTGTGGACAGAGTAAATAAATATACAATAAATACACATATCAACACTCGAGATAATATCTATAGTATACACAATATAAAGAATATATTAGAATGCACTATAAATATACCAGACTACTACAACTAGCTTAGAAAATATTAAATATGAACATAGAATAACAATAACGTACTATATACAATAGCAAAGTGTGCAATGACTATGTATTAACAGTGTGCAAGTTACAATTTTGTTTTCTAATAAAATGAAATAAAAAAAAAATTTAAAAATTAAATTAAATTAAAATGAAAAAAATGAATACAAATTAAATTAAATTAAATTAAAATTAAATGTTTGGTTATGTCTTGGCAGGGTGCAGAAGGGTAGAATCCTATATAAACCATAGACAGTATATAAGAAGTGGACGCAGTCTCCATGACGTCACCCAATGGTTTGTGGACTACGGTTTTGAAGCCGAATTGGCCGTCACCATCTTGGTTTTATTTGCAACCAGAAGTGACACGAGAGACTGGAGTTAAGTACAATTGAACTGAGGCATTTTTAGGCGACCAAAAAAGTTATAATTAACTTTCATGAACTGAAAACACACTGTGAAAGAGTTCAAGTTGTACGACAAAAACACAGACAAAGCCGTGGTAGCGACCTGTCAACAAGAAGGTAGCCAACAATCAGACTTCTTTTAGCAACCAGAGGAGTCGCTCCCTGCTGACAGTTTAAGGCACTTCCTCATTGGCTTCACTTTTCAGACCCGGAGGAGTCCACTGATATAAATTGGCCAATAGTGTGATCATCATTTCCTCACCAGAACATCACCAATATAAACTCCAGTAATGTAAAGTGACACTTTAATGGGCACAGAGAACGAGATGTGCAGCACTGATTGTCTGATTATTCTTATTAATTGACGTTTGACCCCTATCAATTGCACACAGTGATTTCCATTACAGTGTGTAGTGTCACTGTGCTTTGTCTAAATTAAGGTGAGGGCCTACACAGAGAAAGCTAATAAAGCTGTGTGCACAAAAGGGGGCGAGAGAGAGAGAGAGAGAGAACAGATGTGTTATTGGTTTTATCAAGTGGTCACTTTCCTCCCACCTCTCAGATGTTTCCACGAGTTCGACCGACAGCACTAACCTACATGATGGCTCGGCTGTGAAAATGCAGAGAGTGCTCTCTCAGTATGTAGCGCATGCATATTTCCCATGCTTTGACCCTGAGCTGCCGTTGTCCTTTTAGTGGATAACAAGTTATCAGCGGGTCAAAAACACCATCCTGCTGTATTTCAAAGAGTCCCATAAAGCCGGGACACGACAAAAACAGTCCAACCAGGTCTGATAAAACACTGAACTATGCTCTCTGATGAGATCTACAGCAGAGAGGACACGGACAACTTATCATTCTCACAAATACAACCACAGGGATCAGCACCATGTGCTCTGGCAGAACTCAAATGGAAATGAAAGCATAAAAAGTAATTAAAGGTCTTATTGATAACATTTTTATGAATACGAATATTTTATAAAAAGTAATACATCCACTGAGCTGTTAGAAAGGTGCTGAATAAAAGTATGGCTTTTCATAAGAAAAATTATTATGATTGTGAATTAATCATTTAAAAAATGTTGGCGGGTCCAAATTGAATGTTTTGTTTATCTCGGTGGAAGATATCTGGCTTGTGCTCTGCTTGTGGGCCAATAGTATAACAGTGTTGGTTTCACGTAGTATCTCTGGGTTGTCAGATATTGTAGGAAAAAAACGGACGAATGGCTGAGATTTAGAGATGTTCCCATACCGTTTTTTCCTTCCACTGTGAAATATTGCCAAATGGCTAACATTTTCCTCGCTCCGACTACCATTACACTCTCCATTAGCACCGCACTGTTGTTGTTTGCTATGGTCACGTGTTATCACGTGACGTCGATAACGATACTCGCTCCCGTCGCCGCCACTCTCTCTCTTGCTTCACCACTCACATCCCACGTAAACACACACACACTCTACCTACTACTGGTACAACAACTGGCTCCGGAGAGAGCCATTCACATTTTCGCGTCGACCAAAAAAGGCAATCAGATGACTTCTTCTTGGCCCTCTTGGAAATCACATTCACTATTTTCTGGCATTTTATCACAAAAACACTTAAAGCTGAAGTAGGCGAGATTGGAGCAAATATGATTAAAAAAAAAGTTATTTTTATAAAACGGTCGCTATATCCTGACAGTAGTACATGAAACAGATAACCTGAAAAAAATCACGTGGTTCTGTGTCCTCCGGTGCTCCTAAAGGCATCTGCAAGATTTCACAGACTGGACGGAGGAAAACAAGCAGTAAGAGCTGATCTGAGGTCTGCTGTCGTGCTGATCAAATATGAATCAATATTATTTTACATTAATGCCTATTTCTTGCCTTGAATGTTTTCAGAATCATCTTGTAGTGCACGGTTTAGCTATAAAATGAGAAAGTTTGTGACGCCTCCATTGTGAAATCTGGTGAAGGAATGCCAAGTTCTGGTCAAATGTTACCAGAGCACAGCCAATAGGAACGCTCTCTCTCAATGAAATGACCTGTGATGGGTCAAAGTCTCCCGTCATGGGGTTAGATTTTTTTAAAGCCTGAAAACAGAGCCATGAGGAAGTGCAGAAGTCTAGTTATCTTGAACACTTGAATTACAATATGCTGAAAGGTTATTATTATGGAATTTTTTGCCCAATTGATGCCAAAAATATACTGCCTACTGCCACTTAAACAAGAAATGTGTAGATAGTGTAGATAAAGAAAAATGAACCTTAATTCCAGCCGTACTATAATTAAAATAGCTGCACCTGCACCTGCAGCTTCTTCAAATTCAGTGATGTGATGTTTACAAAAATGGGGTGTTGCACACTTGGTTTGGTCATGATGCAACACATTTGGGAAAAGATGGTGACACTAATGAAGATTAAAAGGTATTGAAGCAACTGTAAGCCACATATAGATTATTATAAGCATCCAAATTACATTAGACTATTCAGTATCTGTAGCTACTGCATTACAACCAGGAGAACTGTAGTAGTAGTAGTAGTAGACCGGTGTTTCAGTACCTCAGGTGTGCACTGCTCAGCATCTCTTGACTAGCAACCTGAGCTCTGAACTAGCAAACATGATGCACACAAATATAGTGTACAAAGCAGAGCAGAGGTAGACTAACTCACATACACACCTCCTATCTGAGTGATAAAAGCAGATGGTGACACTAATGAAGATTAAAAAGCTCATTGAAGCCACATATAGATCATCATAAGCTTTAAAAGCATGTAGCTACTGCATTAGAACCAGAAGAACTGTAGTAGAAGTAGTAGTAGTAGTAGTAGACCGGTGTTTCAGTACCTCAGGTGTGCAGCACTGCTCAGCATCTCTTTGACCAGCAACCCGAGCTCTGAACTAGCAAACATGATGCCCAAAAATATACTGCCTACTGCCACTTTAACAAGAAATGTCAGAGTGTAGATAAAGAAAAATAAACCTTAATTCCAGCCCTACTATGGTTCAAATAGCTGCACCTTCAAATTCAGTGATGTGATGTGCACAAAAATGGGGTGATGCAACATATTTGGGAAAAGATGGAGACACTAATGAAGATTAAAAGGCATTGAAGCAACTGTAAGCCACATATAGATTATTATAAGCATCCAAATTGCATTATTACACCATTCAGTATGTTTAAAAATATCTAACTACTGCATTAGAACCAGGAGAAGTGTAGTAGAAGTAATAGTAGTGGTAGTAGACTGGTGTTTCAGTACCAGATGTGCAGCACTGCTCAGCATCTCTTTGACTAGCAACCTGAGCTCTGAACCAGCACACATGATGCACAAAAATATACTGTCTATTATACACAAAGCAGAGCAGAGGTAGACTAACATACAGCACCTATCTGAGTGATAAAAGCAGATGGTGACACTAATAAAGATTAAAAAGGCATTGAAGGAACTGTAAGCCACATATAGTACATTATACTACATTCTAGCACCATTCAGTATGTTAAAAAACGTGTATCTACTGCAGTAGAACCAGGAGAACTGTAGTAGAAGTAGTAGTAATAGTAGTAGTAACAGTAGTAGTAGTAGTAGACCGGTGTTTCAGTACCAGGTGTGCACTGCTCAGCATCTCTTTGACTGCCTACTGCCACTTTAACAAGAAATGTCAGAGTGTAGATAAAGAAAAATAAACCTTAATTCCAGCCTATACTATGGTTCAAATAGCTGCACCTGCAGCACCTTCAAATTAAAAAAATGGGGTGATGCACACTTGGTTTGGTCATGATGCAACACATTTGGGAAAAGATGGTGACACTAATGAAGATTAAAAGGCATTGAAGCAACTGTAAGCCACATATAGATTATTATAAGCATCCAAATTACGTTCCAGCATCTTAGAACCAGGAGAAATGTAGTAGAAGTAATAGTAGTAGTAGTAGTAGATCGGTGTTTCAGTACCTCAGGTGTGCACTGCTCAGCATTTCTTGACTAGCAACCTGAGCTCTGAACTAGCAGACATGATGCACAAAGCAGAGCAGAGGCAGACTAACATGCACACCACCTATCTGATTGATAAAAGCAGATGGTGACACTAATGAAGATTAAAAAGGCATTGAAGGAACTGTAAGCCACATATAGTACATTATACTACATTCTAGCACAAGTCAGTATGTTTAAAAACATGTAGCTACTGCATTAGAACCAGGAGAACTATAGTAGTAGTAATAGTAGTAGTGGTAGACCGGTGTACAAAAATGGGGTGATGCACACTTGATTTGGTCATGATGCAACACATTTGGGAAAAGATGGTGACACTAATGAAGATTAAAAGGTATTGAAGCCACATATAGATTATTATAAGCTTTAAAAGCATGTATTTACTGCATTAGAACCAGGAGAACTGTAGTAGTAGTAGTAGTAGACCGGTGTTTCAGTACCAGGTGTGCACTGCTCAGCATCTCTTGACTAGCAACCTGAGCTCTGAACTAGCACACATGATGCACAAAGCAGAGCAGAGGCAGACTAACATGCTACACCTCCTCTCTGAGCGATAACAGATCTTTACTCAGCACCGTGTGTGTGTTTAGTCCTCTGTACCTGAACCGTCCTCCGCAGTGCTGGCATTGGTCCCCGACCCAGCCGGGGAAACACACACAGTGTCCGGTCGCGGCGTTGCACTGCCCGTTCATACACGGTTTGTCGCATTCCTTCGCCTCGGTGACGCCGGGGAGCCCGGAGAGCAGCCCGGTGACCGACAGCAGGAGCGCGGTAGTCAGCAGCATTAGCAGGCTCCGTCCAGAACCAGAACCGGAGACGGAGAGCGAACCAGAGCCGGAGCAGGCCCGCCGCGTCGCCCAGGACATTTCTCTCACAAAAGATGGCTGCTTTATTTAAAGGCAACTGCTCTCCGGTTGCTGCTTCGGAGCTGTAACCGAACTGTTACCGTGGTTACTGTGGTTACTGTGGTTACCGAGGTGTACCCCCGGTGGGTGTAACGGTTTAGTGTCTTCGTTGAGGCTTGTCTTCGGCTGGTTACTTGGTTTACATCTTTCCAGTGGTTCCGTTTCCCAGCGCCGCCGCACCAAGCCGCATATTGACATCCAGAAGTGACGTGATGTCCAGCGGAAATGCGCAACCGGAGGAGGAGAGAGGAGAAGCGAACAGGCGAAGCGAACAGGCGAAGCGAAGCGCGCAGGACTTTAAACTCTTATTTTGAAAACAAAGCGCAGAAACCATGGAAATCAAGCCCCTTCTACAAGCTCCTACAGCTCTGAGAAGATCTCTCAATCAATTGAATAACAATAATGAATTTAAATACAATCATCCTTATAAACATATAAATATAACAGCAACAATAGCAAATTGTTCGATAAATATGAGACAATTATAAAATAAATAACAGAGAATATACACGGAGAATCTGGAAAAAATGAAGAGACCACTTCAAAATTATCAGTTTCTCTGGTTTTACTATTTATTGATATGTGTTTGAGTAAAATTTAAATTTTTGTTTTATTCTATAAACTACTGACAACATTTATCCCAAATTTCAAATAAAAATATTGTCATTTAGAGCATTTATTTGCAGAAAATGACAACTGGTCAAAATAACAAAAAAAGATGCATATACTCTTGAAATTGGATTTTTACTATTTTTACTATTTTTTATTATTATTATTATTATTATTATTATTATTATTATTATTATTATTTAGCTTATTTATTTAGTTAATTAGCATTTACCCTATGACCCTTGATAGGACACATCACACATTCATAGCTAACCTGTTAGCTTCTTTAACATAATATTTTATACTCTGTAAAAAAATTGTGTCCATATTCTAATCTCAAATAATGCAAAGAAAACAAGCTCATATTAATTTTTAAACAACACAATACTAATGTTTTAACTTAGGAAGAGTTCAGAGATCAATATTTGGTGGAATAACCTTGATTTACAATCACAGCTTTCATGCGTCTTGGCATGCTCTCCACCAGTCTTTCACATTGCTGTTGGGGGACTTTATGCCACTCCTGGCGCAAAAAATTCAAGCAGCTTGGCCATCCATCTTAAATTTTACTCAAACACATATCAATAAATAGTAAAACCAGAGAAACTGATCATTTTGAAGTGGTCTCTTAATTTTTTCCAGAGCTGTATATTCTCTGTGTATATTCTCTGTTGTTTATTTTATAATTGTCTCATATTTATCGAACAATTTGCTATTGTTGCTGTTATATTTATATGTTTATAAGGGATGATTGTATTTAATTCATTATTGTTATTCAATTGATTGAGAGATCGATTGATTGTCTATTATACAAGGATGAGAGAGTAACAAACAGGAACAAAGGATCTCACTGCCATCTCAATGTGTATACTGTATCCCTCTCTCTCTCTCCCTCTGATACCTGACTGTTTGCACTCCAGCAATATTTGCACTATCTATTTATATCATGTTTATTTTTGTTTATAGCTTATTTTGTATTTTGTATATTGTACATTGGTAAAATTTCAATTATTTATATTCTTATCTTATTGCATTATAACGTTTTTGTCTATTCTTTTGTTATTATACAAATTCCTAGTGTATACCTCTTACACCTGGCAATAAACACCATTCTGATTCTGATTCTGATTCTGTATGTGATCAATAAACTAAACTTGAACTTGAAGCTGTCTTACATCCATAGCTGG
>CAKAOH010037036.1:0-28439 GCA_916701665.1 Sebastiscus tertius | reverse complement strand
GAGCACTTGTGTTGTATAAACTGCTCAGAAACCCCCTTATTGTCAATCTAGCTAGGAAAGCCATCCATCCTCTGAATGCTCTAGGTCTCTAGTTCGGTCCATCCATCCTCTGAATGCTCTAGGTCTCTAGTCTGATCCATCCATCCATCCTCTGAATGCTCTAGGTCTCTAGTCTGATCCATCCATCCTCTGAATGCTCTAGGTCTCTAGTCTGATCCATCCATCCTCTGAATGCTCTAGGTCTCTAGTCTGATCCATCCATCCTCTGAATGCTCTAGGTCTCTAGTTTGTGGCTGTAAAGTTTCATGAGGCTGTGATTATCCTAGAGGTCACCACAGGTCATTTTATACAGTGAGGTCAATGAAATGTCTCCTATGGGGACTAACATCATCACCCATGAATACAGTTGGGCTCATTGGATCCACCAGAGTCTCAGCTTTACAGTGATACCCAATCTATGGAATTCAAGACTGTTTAGGGACCCCAGTATGCAGAAATATTCAAACACACCACTTTAGAACAGGAGACAATAACACATTTATACTGCATGAAAAAACTGCATGTGATTATCATAAAGTGGGCATGTCTGTAAAGGGGAGACTCGTGGGTACCCAGAGAACCCATTTACATTCACATATCTGGAGGTCAGAGGTCAATGGCCAAAATTTAGCCCAACTTTGGAGCGTTATTTAGCCTCTGTCTAAGATTCATAAGGTGTCATATGATACCTGTAGCTTCACTCTAGCTCTAAAACTGAACCTGCTACAGCCTCAGAAAGACAGTAAAGTGGTCAGGATGGTCTCAGAGGGATAAACCCAAACTGAATGGATATTAGTGTTGTTAACATGGGAATCTTCCCCATCCATCCCATGTGACATGAACGTGGCATAAAGACAGACTCAGGTGCCTTCCCACCTTACCAGCTGGCACACCTGTTCCTCGTCAGCTTAATTGATGGGAAGATTTAAAAAGATCACGCTGTCGTGAAAAGTGTCCAGATTTTAAAGAACTGGAGCCAGCAAATATAGAAATGAAGCAAATGTGTGTTTTAAAGGGACTATTTGTAACTTTCAGAATTGCTTCTTAACAGCGACACCTGTGGCCGCGAAATCAACGAAAGTCAGCGTCGAGCTCGCGCTTGCTTGCTCTAAATAGACCTGAACGAGCATCACTGAAAACAGTGAGGTGACACACGTCAGCTAAAAGCACAATATCACTCTATATTTCAGCTGCTTGGCAGTAATGTTAGCTGACCAGACCAAGATCTCTCCATGAACATGATTTAGATCTGATCCTAGTGTTGGCTTTTCCTGCCTCACCCTCCTGCGCCCGCAGGGAGACACCGGCAACCGGAGCCTCTCCTCCGCTGCCTGCTTGCATTCACTGACACAGCGCACACCAACAGAGGTTTTCCGTGTCTTGTGAAGTGACGAGCCTCCGCAGAGAGAAACGCGAACCGGCACCCGGTGTCTCCCTGCGGGCGCAGGAGAGACAGTAACGTTTCTCTCTGGAGGAGCTGCAGCAGTTATTTCTGCACAAACGTCCACTGAACATTCACTAGATATTCTCAGAGCTAAACTAACTCTTCTGCAGTGTGGAGTGAGCGCGCGTTCACGTCTAGAGGTGGAACGAGTACGCGAGGACGCGCGCTCTGTCTGAGTGAAGGCGAGCAGGCAGAGGAGACGAAGCTCCCGGCATACGCGAGCACGCATGTGTGCCGACCCGCTACATCTATACGCTTACAAAGTTACAAACAGTCCCTTTAAAGCTTTTCTCGTTGTTTACTTAAAAATATCCTTGAAAGAAATACTTAAGACACGACTATTCACTATTTTACACGAGAGGAGTTTAGAGTTAGTGTGACTGATGTTTGTTAGGTGATTATTCACTGAGCTCATGTCTGCTTCATGGAGCCAACACACAGCGGGTCAGTGGCCTTCCCTCCACAGCCGTTAACTGCAGACACTGTTCAAACATACAGACAATGCTGACAGCATGTACGAAGAATGATAAGTGTTGTTTGCCTTCTGTACCATGTCGTTCACTTTCTGTTTAGCCTGCATGCAAACTCCCTCTGAAGGGAGCTTGCAGCTTGTGTTGCAACTGACCAGACCAATGAAGGAATTTCAATATTTTACCTGAACTTTCATCTAAAAAAATCTTGTAAAAGTGCAGAGCAAATGTTTAAAGTAGCGTTGTGTTTGGTCTGTTTAACAGATGACCTTTTAATGAGTAAACAAAGGTCTGTGAAGCTGGACACATTCAACCCGTTGTATAAATAGATATTACTAGGACATTCCGCGTGTCATGAGGATGCACTTTTTGTGTGTCCCTTGTACGCAACACAACAAACTACGGTAACGTCCGCAGTTACAGGCAACAAAACCACTTAGTTAGGTTTAGGAAAAACATCACGGTTGGTCTTAAATTAAGTACGTAAACTAAGTACAATATGTAAGGAAATAATGTAACATAAGTATGGAAAACACGTGACAAACGTCACTACAAAACACGTAAAGTAACTGACAAACCCTTAACAAAAAGAAGTTTATTTAAGTGTGCTATTACTATACTTCTTTTAAACTAAGAGAGTATACTTTCAGTCTACTTTTTATGTACTTATCAGATGTATACTTAACAAAAGTATACATTGGCTTATACTGACAAGTATACAGAAAAGTCTAAGTATACTTGGCTTATACTGACAAGTATACAGAAAAGTTTAAGTATACCTGGCTCATACTGACAAGTATACAGAAAAGTACAAGTATACTTAGCTCATACTGAAAAGTATACAGAAAGGTCTAAGTATACATTGGCTTATACTGAAAAGAATACAGAAAACTATAAGTATACTTGGCTTATATTGACAAGTATACAGAAAAGGTCTAGGTATACATTGGCTCATACTGACCGAGATGTACTTAAGAAAAGTATAATTAAGTATTCTTGCCATATAGGCCTACAGAAAGGTATACTTGGCTTGTAGTTGTGCTTACTTTTTGATAGCGTAGCCTATTAAAGTATGAGAGAGTTTGTAAAAGGATGTTTTGATATGAATTTACTACAATTCATCAAGAATTTTCTACGTTTTTGGATTATCTGTTCACGATAATAATAATATTAATAATAATAATATTAAGACGAGTCTCAAGTCACTGTGTGTGTGACTTAAGTGTGACTCGAGTCCAAGTCGCAGACTCGAGTCCCCGTCTCTGCTAAAAAGTGGGCTACAAATATATAGTATACTTGCAGTATAAAAGCTATTAAACTAGTAGTTTACTGAGAGTATACTTCAAAGTGTACTTTCATAAACTATAAAGTGGGCCAGTTTAGTCCCAAAAAGTATAAGTAGTACACTTTCAAGTATACTATAGTACTTTGATATTAATATACTTACTGCGTAAAGTATACTCAGGAAATATATACTTGAACTTTACTTAAGTATACTTCATAAAATAAACTTGAAGTATACTACTTCTTCGTATGGGAAAGAAAACACCAGTCTCCTGGTTAAAAGTCGTGTATTTGTTCATGTCTGAAAAGGGCTTAACGTTAGCAAGCTCAGAATTACATCTGCTAACGGTTAGCGTTTGTTTGCAATTAGCATCCACAAATTTATTTTAACCACAATCTACAGAGGAAAGTTACACACTGAAGCCACCTATTACGATGTATACACAAACAGTAGAAAAAAAAAATGCTTATTGAAATTTTTGCCGCAGACTATAGACTGTATAAAAGATGGACGACATGACAGCTCCCCAAAAGTGAAGCCAAAACATCTGGATCGCTCCCTGGTGGCTGGCTGCAGTATAGGTCATAAGTCTCTTACATGAGAGCGGATGGGACATGGGCCAAACTATAAAGTCAAACTACATGTCAGATCAAATATTTTTCCCAAAGATGTTTTTTTTTTCATTTTAGGTAGCTCTTATCACGCTGACGTTCAAGTGTTCGTTTTTCTTATACGTTTGGTTTTAATTAGTTATTTGATGCTATAAAAAGGGGGCGGGACATCATGATTTGCAACTGTGAGTCTCTCTCGCTGACAAGCTGCGGCCGTGCTCGGCTCGTAATTGGGTCGGACTCCACCGCCCGATCACTACAGCGCAGACTCTGGCTCCAAATGACGTCAAAATCTCAAGATGGCAGCTCCCATATCCGAGATATTTTGGCTTCACCTCTGTACAGTGGGAGGAAGTGGAGACGCGTCGTCCGTCTTTATATCGCCTACAGTCTCTGGCGCACAGCCGTATAGACTGAACCAAAGGGAGTCAGAAACTGTAAAAGGTCAAAAATACATGCCCTCCCATAAGGGTCAACCTTCTTAGTGCTATATTAAGTAATGATCACCAAAGTGATGAACGTTTCTGCTGAACTTGATGGATTTTTTGTTGTTGCAATATCAAGTCTGGACCAAAGTCTAAGGTTACAGCAGCATGTCAAAATAAACACTTCTGGTTTCACTTATTGATGACATCACTTACTGTGCAAGCTTAACTGATAACTGAAACTGAGCGACTAAATAAAACAAGAACAAAAAAGAAAATGTGTCTTGAGAAATCTTTTTCATTGAACTGATGCTGGTAGATTTATGACCCTGTTCATGTTCTGCTGACTGCTGCAAACTGGCTCATATGTTTTACATTTGAATCATTTGTGACCCAACAACTGTACACTTTTAGTTTATGGGTGTGTTCTTATGATCAGTCAGAAGTCAATATTTTCAGGCCTGCACAGAGCCCGTCTGTGTTTATTCCTGTCTGTTTGCTTTTTTTAAACCCAGGTCACATATTTCTGTCTCTGTGTAACAGCAGTAAACTTTGTACTCTTAAGCACCACGTTTCAAAGTTTAAGCCAGAGTTTAGTCAACACAGACAAGCATTTTGCTTCATTTCCTTTGCACCTTTTAGAAACTTCACTTTTTTGCGCAACTGTAAAGAGTAATCTGCTGCAAATTGTGTTGGCCACATTTTCAATAATGTTTGGCACGACTGACAGTTGATATATTCACTTTTTTCGGACTGATTATTTTCTCCCTTGAAGCTGTTTTACTTGAGTTTTTGTATTGATTTTACATGTACTTGAAACTAGACCGTACTTCATTATTTCTCAAGAAATTAGCTTGCAATTATTAAATGAATTACAGCGAAATTCATCCAATTGTTGGGTGAACTCTAATAACTTGAGTCATCCTCTGACTTGTCCTCTAATGCCACCATCCGGTCAAAGTTTTAATTTGTCTAATATTTGGTTTATCACCAAATACTCCCCAAACTATAATTATCTTCCAGCTGTACTTTGTTTAGTGCTAGCTAACTTGCTAGCTAGCTTAGTGTGTCAACTAACATGCTAAACTAAGATGGAGAACCTGCTTAACATGTTAGCATTGCCATTGTTAGCACCATATACGTATATGTCTATGGTTAGCACGTAGTGTGTTCGCTAAAACACTAAACTACGACGTGAACCTGTTAGACATTATACCTGCTAAATATTAGCATGTTAGCATTGCCATTGTTAGTAGGTTAGCATGCTGGTGTTAGCATTTAGCCTCACAGAGCTTCTAGCATGGCTATAGAGTCTTATTTTAAACTTAGCCTCTAGGGCAAGCCTACTTCAATTCTACTTTGATCATTGAAGTAGAGACACAAGTTGAAAATGACATGAGCTCCAGAGAATGAATAAGAATAAGTTTTTTTTTTAAATTATTTAGCTATTTTTAATCTGTTATTATATTGTTATTAACACATTTCACTTGTTTTAAACAAAAAGAAGAATTACATCTTATAATTGTCCTGATATTTCACGTTTTTGACAGGCTGAGGAAAGTTGTGATGAAATGCTATCTGATGATAAAAATGTTGTTTTGATATTGTTGCTTTGAATTTTTATGATGCCTTATTGTTAAAAATGTTCATGTAGACAAATATTTTAAAAAAGATATTGAAAGGTGCTAAAGAAAAGTAGCCTATGGGATTTCCTGGAATTTTTTTTTTTTTTTGATTAATCATTTTAAAACTTCTAACAAAGTTTGTGAGCCAATAGTATAACAACGTTGGTATCACATGGTATCTCTGGGTTGTCAGTGTGGAAAATAACAGATAAATGGCTGAGATTGATGGTAAGTGTCTGGCACTGATTTGTTGTGAAGTGAATGGAACGGGAGAGTGGGAATGTGACATCTAGTGGCTGAATGTTATCAATAACACCTTTAATATGTGTTTTTTTTTATGTTTTCTTAAGGTGGCATTTAATTTCTCTACCTTCTGTATGCTTGCAGTACAATATTTAAAAGAAAATCTTGTCACCTCTCCACTGTCTTCTATCAAATAAAAGCAAAAATACTTGGTTGACTTTGGGGGATTTCCCCTTCAACACACCACTCCTGCTCCACAGCTTTAAGCAAAGGCTTTAAACTGAGGTGGAAAACAGCAGCAAGATTAAAATCAGCAAGAAAACTGGATCACAACAGGAGCAAAAAAAAAAAGGTAGAACAGCAAATATAACACTTATAGTACAGACATAATGTCATAATGTTTAACAATATTTATACTAAATTTGGTACAGACTGGCACAAAATCAGGCAAATTTGGTAATACAGTGGTAGAATAAAACAAAGCATATCAGTGTTACTGACTGTGCTATGATAAAAGCTCTTCATACAGCAGATCAAATGTAGAGAATGGCCCTGACCTGGAGCCATGATGTTATAATGATACTACAATCTGTGCACATGTAGTGCCACCTGCTGGATGCCTTAACCCACATGTGTCAAACTCAAGGCCCGCGGGCCGAATCCGGCCCGACACCTCATTTTATGTCGCGAGAGTTTGCAAAGAATATCATTTGCTTATCATACAATTCTATGCCGCTTTACAGAAGTACGGTGTCCATAAACTACATGTACCACAATGCATCTTGATTTTGTTACCTGCGCACTGAAGCATCTCAATATCAGCCGTTTCCAGCAGCGGCACTCTAGCAGAGTGATGTGGTCGCCAAAATGTCCAAGATTAATGTTTGTGTGAATATATGCGTACAGGAAACAGCAGAACAATCAAATGTGCACCCTTGGTCGCACTACTGACAAACAGTGCAGGGAAGAGGGATATGTCGCGAGGTGTTTTAACTCTTTGGTGTTTATCTCTATCTTCCATAGAGATAAACAAAACATTCATTTTGGACCCGCCAACATTTTTTGAAATGATTAATTCACAATCATAATAATTTTTTTCAGAAAAGCCAGACTTTTATTCAGCACCCTTCTAAAAGCTCTGTGGATGTATTATTAATATAACCTTTAAAAAAACGACCAATATCCAAAAAGAGCATCTTAAAAATGTGACTCAAAGGGGACATATCGTGCTCATCTTCAGGTTCATACTTGTATTTTGGGTTTCTACTAGAACATGTTTACATGCTGTAATGTTCAAACAACACATTACTTTTCTCATACCGTCTGTCTGAATATACCTGTATTCACCGTCTATCAGAAACACTCTGTTTAAGGCATTTCAATGGAATGGCAATGGAATTGCATTGCGAGGAAACCGCTTGGGTCCATGTGTACTTCCTGTCAGCTGATGTTATTCACATACACTGCAACAGGAAATAAACGAGGACACATTTAGAATGTTTACGTTTAAAACTTTGAAATTGTCTAAATATTGTAGATTTGTGACATCACAAAAGTACAGAAATCCTACCAGCTTGTTTCAAACGCACAGTTTCTGAAAATGGGCTGTGTGTATTTATCTGTGGATTGAGCGTTTTGATACTTTCACAGTATTTATATATCACTTAAAACTGCTTTAAAATATAAAAGACATGAAAATCTCACTTTTTACAATATGGGACCTTTAAAACTGGATAAAAAGTCAATTTATGACAGCTTCGGGCAGATAACCACAACGCTAACGTATGCGCAAAGGGGATATGATGCTGTTGACAGACGACCACATGAAACGGACCATTAATCGTGATTAAAATGACGAAATTCTCTGGGTGTGAAAATTGTTGGAAACATTTGGGATAATGTAAGTACACGACTCAACAAAATATATAACATACAGTAGGTGTAGTCATTTTTAATGCGACATTTTAATGCGTAAATGTTACATATTATCCCTTTAACTTTGGGGCAGTGGTGGCCTAAAGGTTAGAGAAGCGAGCTTAAGACCAGAAGGTCGGCGGTTCAGTCCATGGCTGTATTAAGAGAACCAGTGTTGGAGGCGGGGTCCCGGTCATTCCTATGAGAGTTGCTCATTGGAGCATGAAAAGTACCCGGAGCGTCCGACGACCGGCGACCGGCGCTCTTCCTGGGGGCTCGGTTCAATCCCCCGGACCGGCAGGATAAATCTGGGTGGGAAAAGTGAAAAGCGGCGCTTGCCCCTCCCTCATTAACACCACTGAGGTGCCCTTCAGCAAGGCACTTAACCCTAACCGCTCCAGTGGAGCTGCTCAGTGACCAGCAGATCAGACTGTGGTTGTACTGGGCAGCTTCCAGGTGTGAATGTGATCAGGGCGTTCCTGCTCTCAGTGAACCTCCCCATGAATAAATAAAAGGTAAAAAAACCCAAACAAACAAAAAACAACAACTTGTGACTTGATAACAAATGTTCAGAAACATGTTTTCGCAGTTTTATTACATAATTACTTTTGAAAACAAGAAAAAACATCCAACAGTTGTTTAGTGGATACGGTTATCTAGTAACATAGGAATCAATGCTTCATGTCTTTTCAGACTTTAACATTATGTAGAGAAGTGACTCACTCATTCCGCTATGATTGTTTGTAGTTCACATGGAGTGTGGCGCTCACATCTTCTAATATCACAAAATAACTGATCGATCAGTCCGTTATTATTGTGGGCTACAATTAAGCAAAAGGCTTTATGTTTATAACAATATACTAGACACTAAATCCTTCACACTTTTTTGCAGCAAAAAAGTTAAAAGGTGAAATGTGTCCATAACATATAAGTAAATGTCTCTCAAGTTTCACTGCAATTAAACTAAAATAAGTCAAACTAAATCACAGTTTAGCCAATAAAAGCAGGAAATTAAGGCGTTTCCCTTCTTAAGAGAACAGAAATCTGAATTAAGCTAACTTAGAAATCACTGCAATCTGAAATAAGTGCATGCTGAAAAGACTTTCATTTACACAATAAATGTTCTTTATGTGTTCAAAAAAAAGTCAGCTATTTCTGCATAGTTCAAATAAAACAGCACCCCTGTAGTTTCACACGTACTTCACCAGTGCAATGATGTTAAGGCGTTGACCTGCATCCTCTTTCAGACACACCAGACATCTATTAGCTTTCTTTCATTAGCATTTCAAGAGCTGTAAAATAAATAGTAGATAGATTATTTTATACACCGTACAGCATGTAGGATTGGAGGTAAGGTGGCATGAGTTTTATTTGTGGTAATAATAAATTAGGATCAATTAGAAGAATAACTTTGATTTAATTGAAGAAGTATCCAAAGTGTGACATAGCAGCTTCTTCCTCTGTGTCATAGAGCTCCATTGTTGTTCACAAACTATTGAAAACTGGTTAATGAGCCACACTGCTGTTCTGGGTGCTCCGTATTAAAATGAACGTGGGCATTGTAGTTTATTTGGAGTTTACTGTCCTGCTGCAGTAAATACTCACTAGAGTCATGGACGGATTACTGAACGAGCCAACTGGGCACAGGCCCGGGGGCCATCAGGTTTGGGGGCCCGTGGGCCAGAGCCTCTGTTTGGAGTGCTCACATTTCTTGTTGGGAAGTCACAGACACAAAATCACCAAAACGAGACAGAATACAACCACAAAGAGAAGCAGAACTTCTACAAACTAGACCACAAAGAGATGCAAATCATCTACAAAGGGATGCAAAATGACCAAAGAGAGACATACAAAGACCATGAAGAGATGCAAAATGACCAAAGAGATTCAAACATCTACTGAGGTGCAAAACGAACGAAAAGAGGCGTAAAACGTCTACAAAGACATGCAGAAAGACCATGAAGAGATGCAAGACAACCAAAAAGACACACAAAGACCCTGAAGAGATGCAAAATGACTAACAAGAGATGCAAAATAACCACAAAAAGAGACGCAAAATATCTACAAAGACATGCAAAAAGATGACAAAGAGATACAAAACAACCAAAAAGAGACATACATACGCTGTGAAGAGATGCAAAATGACCAAGAGACACAAAACATCTACAAACAGATGCCAAATGACCAAAAAGATGCAAAACTTCTATTAAGAGAAGCAAAATGTCTTTAAAGAGATCCAAAATGACCAAAAAGAGACTCAAAAACCCAAAACAGACACAAAAAGACCACAAAAAGATGCAAAACCTCTACAAGCAGATGCAAAACGACCAAAACCAGACTTGAGACGTCTACAAAGAGGTGCAACACAACCAAAAAGAGACGCAAAATGACCAAAAAGACACACAAAACATCTATAAAGAGATCCAAATTGACCAAAAAGAGACTCAAAAACCTCAAAACAGACACAAAAAGACCACAAAAAGATGCAAAACGACCAAAACCAGACTTGAGATGTCTACAAAGAGGTGCAAAACAACCAAAAAGAGATGCAAAACGAACAAAAAGGGACGCAAAACTTCTACAAAGGGGCCCAAAACATCTACAAAGAGATGCAAAATGACCAAAATGAGATGCAAAATGTTTAAAAAGAGACGCAAAACGTCTTCAAAGAGATACAAAAAGACAACGAAGAGATGCAAAAGAACCAAAAAGAGACACATAAAGACCCTGAACAGATGCAAAATGACCAAAATGTGAATCAGTGTCTCTTGGGGGGGGGGGGCTGTCTCATAATCTGTCCATGCCTAGAGCACCAAATGTGTATTAATGCTACAGTGCACGCAGTGTTTTAGTGACATTTCTGTGTAAAGTATGTATGTGTGACCTGAGCACAGGCGAAGAGGGGGTTGCCATGGAGACAAGGGCGCCAGAACGCTGGGGACTTTGCATGGTGAGCAGGCGTCGATGCCCCTTCAACACAAAGTTTGTATCTAAAAACATTTATCACAGTTCATGTTGTTAAAGTTTGATCTGAAATTCACATAAAGCCTAGAAATAAAACTGTTACACTCTAGACCAGAGGTCAGCAACCTGCATCTCTTCAGCTCCTCTCCAGTGGCTCCCTGTGGATTTATAAAAATGGAAATGAATAACTGTTTTTTGTTTACATTTTCATTTCTATTGATCATTGTTGTAGATCTATGGTCCGACGGTACGACGGAGTATTAGGGCCACATTGAGGAAAAAAATAAATCTGAGACTTTGAGAATAAAGTCAGAATATTATAAATTAGTAATTTTATTTATTATTTTCTTTTTTTCTTGTTAAATTATGACTTTGTTCTCGTAATATTACGACTTGTTTCTCGTAAACGTATGACTTTTTTTCCCTCAATGTGGCCCTAATACTCCGTAGTACATTGTCTCTTTGGCCCTCACTGCATTAGACTGATATACTATATACTTAGAATATAAACTGATCACAATGATCAAATGTTTTGCAGCTCCAGACAGATTTCTTTTCTTTTTTCCTAAATGTCTCTTTTGATAGTGACGGTTGCTGAGCCCTGATCTAGACTAACACACAGTGACAGCATACAACCCATCCTATTCATGTGTTCATTTATTGTTATTTTAATGTGAAAAACGTTGAGCTTTGAATTTGATTTTCTACCGAGTGGTTTCACCCCTGCTGCGGTTTCACGGCTCGTCCTCTCACTGCACCGCGCACGCGCCGCCGGGCAGGAAGTCCTGCACGTACGCCGCCACGGCCTTGGTGAGGTAGGTCATGCTCCCGAAGCGGCCGCTGGGGGCGCTGTCGTACAGCAGCCGGCACACTCCGGTGGACGGGTCCCGCTCCAGGATGTGCTCCTCTGCTCCCAGGTCCCTCTGGAGGAGGAGGAGGAGGAAATCCTGACTTACTTGATCACAAAAATAATCCTCCATATGTTTCTTTCTCTTGACGTCCTGCTCACCTGATCCTTGTAGAACATGTCGTTGGCCAGGTGGACGATCTTCTCCACGTGGATGATGGAGCCGATGCTCGGGATCTCCACGTCGGCCAGCATGGTGAGCACCAGGATGGCCTCCACCAGCAGCTGCCGGTACTCAGGCTGAGGGACGCGGTTCAACACCGTCTCCACGTGCACGGAGAATTTGATCTCTCCTGGTGTCATCTGGAGGGGGACAAGATACTGTCAAGACATCTTTCAGTGGAGGATTAAAGGTCCCATATTATAAAGACGTGAGATTTTCATGTTTTTTTATTATAAAGCAGGCTTAAGTCCTTTATCAATACTGTGAAAGTATCGAAACGCTCAATCCACAGGGAAATACACACAGCCCGTATTCAGAAACTCTGCGTTTGAAACAAGCTGTCAGGATTTCTGTCCATTTGTGATGTCACAAATATACAATATTTAGACCCTTTATACAGTTTTACACGTAAACATTCTAAATGTGTGTTGCAGTATATGTGAATGTCATCAGCTGACAGGAAGTACACATGGACCCAAGCTGTTGCCTAGCAACGCAATTCTGTTGCAATTTTGTCACAATTTTGTCACAATTCCGTCAAAATGCACTAAAACTGAGCCTTTCAGACAGAGGCTAAATACAGGCATATTCAGGCCGACAGCATGAGGAAAATACATTTTTTTCTGAACATTACAGCATGTAAACATGTTCTAGCAGAAACACAAAATACAAGTATGATCCTGAAAATGAGCACGATATGGGACCTTTAATACTGATTATAATTTGTGTCTCTAAACATGAAAGTTGCTGATCATTTATTACCGGAAACATGATTTATTTTATGTTCTTTATTTATATTAACATATAATAAATTCTGATTGGCTGGCATTGTTTGTTAAAGCATATTAATCTAAATGGCAAATATGTTATCTATCGGGTAAACCTTTATTGTGAGTTCTTTAAAGATTTATTTAGCTTTTAAATATTAAATTATTACTTATAACTTTTGTAATAGATTTCATACAGGACTCCAAGGGGTTTGAGATTTGATAATATGCTGTTGAACTCCAAAACTAGTGTATGGCTTTAAGTTATAAAGTGACATGAACAAAACCTGAGGAGGAGGGAAAAGGAGATTAGGAAAACAAGAAGTAAATCACCAGAATGTTGTTGTTTTTTCTGTGGACAATAATCAAGTGGATCTCTTACCTCTCTGGTGGTTGAAGACGGAAGGACGAACCCTTCTATGGACAAACCATGGCACTGGAAGACAACATGGTTATTACTTTATGTACAAAATGTGTTATATTTCAAAGCCCTAGTTTATAAATAATTTGGCTTGAAGAGATCAGGCAGCCCTTTCCAACGGGGAACTCAAGCCGGGTTCTGTGCTCTCTTTAAAGCCAACAGACTCCTTTGACAAAAACAGTAATTTTACCTCATAGAACACAGGGGTTGCTGGTCTACAGCTGCCTCGATCGGTTAGGTTATTTGTGTCGTTGAGTGACATTGGTGAATCCAAACTAACCCTTTAAAACACCAAAGTCAAGAGGTAAAATTACTGTTTTTGTCAAAGGAGTCTGGTGGCTTTGTAGAGAGCATAGATAACGGCTTCAGTTCTCCGTTAGAAAGGGCTGTCTGACGGCAAGGTAAAACGCTGAAAATACTCTAAATATAGCGTACACTTAAACTGATATAGATTCTTTAAGGGGTCTTAAATCTGTTCTGCTGCTGCCCCCGTCCACAGCAGTACATTACTCTGCTCCCCGGCTGGTACTCCTGTCTGTTTCCCTCATCTACTGTAGTATTGACTATGGAGAAGTACCTCAAACAACCCCACTTTGAAAAATCTGAACTATGCCTTCAATGTTTTTTTTTGTTTCTACATAAATGCTAAAATTATAACTTTTTTGGCAATTTTATGATTTTTACTTCATATCTTTGTACTTTAAAGTCCGTGTGAAGCAATAATAAATCTGCATTCTGGGTTTGTCACACCACAGAAAAATGTGTCACTGAGCCCTGAAAGAAGTATTCTCTGCTCTGAGACGCTGGGGGCGTGTCCGCTGAAGGCGCTTAAACCATGCCCACAAGCGGGGAAGGTGCATTCCCTCAGCAGCGGCGAGCGAAGAGGGAAGAGCCCAGCGCTGAATCCCCGTCCGACGGGCGGAGTGGACGGAGTGGGGAATTGTGGCATACGGAAGACCGCTTGCCCCCGGTCGCTCGGGGGCCTGAATCCTTCTGATCGAGGCTCAGCCTGTGGACGGCGTGAGGCCGGTAACGGCCCCCGTCGCGCCGAATTCTCGGAGTCGGGTTGTTTGGGAATGCAGCCCAAAGCAGGTGGTAAACTCCATCTAATGGTACCATGTCCACAGGGGCATTTTTTATCGCAAGGGGACGCGCCGCTTCCCAGCATTGGACGCTTGGTGGGCTGTCACTAGAAACAAGGCTCTGGGCTCCTGATTGGACGAATGCTTTTCTCCGTGGGCTGCTGCTGCTCCCAGCTTTCAAACCGGAACCAGTATGGAGGCTCGTTTGGAAACTTTCTTTTATTTCACGAAAACAGTTCACTGAAATGTGTTTCTGAGAACATTTGAGGAGAGAGATAATCCATGTTGCTGAATCTGTCTTTATTTTGGATCGACGACGTTAATTTAAAAAAATTCTCGGGAGTTTTGAGAGGCATAAAGTAGACTAGCCCTCAACTTTATGCAAATAAGGAGCAGGCGTTGTGACGCTCCGTTTCTCGAATCGCGCCGCCACACTACCAGAATGCATTGTACGGCTGCTTACATAGACAATGAATGGGAAGCGTGGAAAGGACGTAGACTGTGGACACGTACCATTAGGCTAAATACCGGCACGAGACCGATAGTCGACAAGTACCTTAAGGGAAAGTTGAAAAGAACTTTGAAACCATTGAGAGGTAAACGGGTGGGGTCCGCGCAGTCTGCCCGGGGGATTCAACTCGGCGGGTTAGAGATGGCCGCTCGGTGTGGGAGGATCCCCTTGTGGGACCTCTCCCCGGCGCTGGCCGGCCCCCGTCGGGCGCATTTCCTCCGAGGCGGTGCGCCGCGACCGGCTCTAGGACGGCTTCGAAAGGCTCGGGGCGAAGATGGCTTGTGGCTTCGCGGACGCAAGCTTTACAGCGCCCTCCGCCCGGACCTCGCCACTTCCCGAAGCCATGGACAAAGTGCTTGCTTTTGTGGTCCTGGTAGTCTTAAAGACATCCATGGTCCTGGTACTCCATACTCTGACACTTGTCATTTTCCTGGGCTTCTCTTTCACCTTTCAAAACCCAGGTTAGTGAAGACGGGCGGGGTCATGCTAAAGATGGCTCTAGTGTGTCATCGAGCCATGATTTCAGCCCCGCCCAAAACATCCTGAACACAAAACTGTCCAAAAACAGTTTAACGGTCTAACTCCACAATCCAGTACCACATTGTCTTTTCAGTAACTATTTTCCAACATTTATAATGTGTCCTTTACACGGCCTTCAAATGCTTCTACAAAATCAGAAAGAGTTCAGAATTGTAAGACTCGATGTGTAAACGTAGTTTGTCTGAACTGACCTTCTGCAGGATCTTCCAGACTTTCTGGTAGAAGCCGACAGGGACTCGGTTCAGCGCTCCGTCCAGACGCCTCCTGCGCAGCCATTGGCCGTGTCTGGTATCCTTGGCAGCCGGCACGCATTCCGGAATGTCCAGAGATTCTATGGACGGCAGCCTGTACCTCTGAACGGCCAGGACAACAACGAGAAACAATCATTTAAAGGTCTGCTGTGGAAGAACAGCGGCCTCTTCCTCTTTGGAGGCATAAAGCAGCCAGACTCCAAATCTGACCTCAGTGATGATTTTATCAGCTCTCTATTGAACTGCATTAGATTAAGCGTATACAACTCAACATATATATAAATATACATATCTAATAATTAATAGTCTTTACCCCAGATTCAAAGTTTTCTATGTCCAGAGACTGAGACCGGATGCCCTGAGAGGCAGGAAACGAGCAGAAAGGAGGGAGAGAAACAAAAAAAGATGCAGAAAATGAAGAAACACAAAACTGGGCATGGAGGGAGATTAATGGATGAGAAATTAAAACAGCGATGACAACACAACAACCCCAAAGCCAGTGGATTCTGGCTCCTTCTTACATTGTAGATTAAGAGTCACAGCATGCATGAATCAGAATCAGGATGATAGAAATGAGGTTAGAAAACAATATGACGGGTACATAAACAGATTAATTCACTATTGTTGAAGTTTCCGAGAAAGAGGCCTCCAAACTCAGCACACACACGTGAAACTTTAAACAAACTTCATCATTTAGCAGCAATTTGACAAAGAGATAAGCGGCCCAGTGTCCGTTTCACTTAAAGGATGAGAATTTAAATACTTTAAAGTTCCCTGTGTCCTTCTGGACGTTTTTTTAAATACATTTTGGTTTTCAAATACAATTCAATTCTATTTGAAAAGTTTACTCACAATAAATAATTTATCTTAAATAAAAAATTACAGCTGAAACAATGAGCCAATTCATTTAATTTAATTAGTCGATCAAGAAAAAATTTATTGTAAAGAAATTTGAAAACTTGTTTACGTACAAATAAATAAATGAATAAATGAATAACTAAATGAATAACTAAATGAATGAATGAATGAATGAATAAATTAATAAATGAATAACTAAATGAATGAATGCTCTTCTTCGACTTAAATGAAAATAAATAGGATACATTTGGCTTTTGGACTGTTGACTGGACAAAACACCACTTGTGACTATTTTCTGGCCTTATGTTGACCAAATAATTAATCAAGAAAATAAATCGATTGGAATCGTATTGATAATAAAAACAACCGTTAGTTGCAGCTCTACTAACAATGAATACTTGTACAGCTATTAAAGTGGCAGCCCTGCCAGATTAAAGATACAATCAGCAGCAGAGTGTTAATGGCTCATATGATCTGCTCCATGACTTTTAGTCGATGTTCATGTTAATATTTCAGATGAATCATCACCCTGAAAAAACACGTTTAAAATGTCGTTGTTATTGTTGTCACCTTGCGAGGGAAGGTCAGTGACTGGTCGAGCTGAAATGGAGACAAAAAAAATCCACCAATGAACCCGTTTATATCCAAAACCCAAGAACAGGACCTCGATTGTTCCTCATATTTATATTTTCAAGTCCTGAAAACACTTTTAAGCAATCACTGCTTACTTTATGAGGCAGTTATGGCAGTTATGGATCCTTTTCAATTAGCTACATAAAGTCTAATCACTGACACCACCACCACCACCACCACCACCATCATCATCACCACCACCATCATCACCACCACCATCATCATCATCACCATCACCACCACCACCACCATCATCATCATCACCATCACCATCACCATCATCAATGTGTTGAGCCCTGTCAAAGACAACCTGAGCTCCCTCTGCATCTGCATCAGAATAACATTTAAAGGTCCCATATTGTAAAAAGTGAGATTTTCACGTCTTTTATATTGTAAAGCAGGTTTAAGTGCTTTATAAATACTGTTAAACTACAAAACGCTCAATATATGGAGAAACACACACAGCCTGTATTCAGAAATTGCTGAAACAAGCGTGTTTGAAACAAGCTGTTAGGATTTCTGTACATTTGTGAGGTCACAAATATACAATATTTAGACCATTACATGGTTTTAAACGTAAACAATCTAAATGTGTCCCAGTTTATTTCCTGTTGCAGTGTATGAAAATAACATCAGCTGACAGGAAGTAAATATTGACCCAAGCTGTTGCCTAGCAACACAATTCCATTGTAATTCCATTGAAATTTACTAAAACGGAGCGTTTCAGACAGAAGGTAAATACAGGCATATTCAGGCAGACAGTATGAGGAAAATAATGTGTTTTTTTGAACATTACGTCATGTAAACATGTTCTAGTAGAAACACAAAATACAAGTATGAATCTGAAAATGAGCACGATATGGGACCTTTAAACGTAATTACTAACTGTATTAATTTGTTTGATCTAATTCACCAACAGCTGCAATTAAATCTCAGCATCTACTCCTTCCTCGCTTCTTACAGACTCTCATTTATGAATTCCATCATCATCATCATCATCACCTTAACTATGTCAGTCAAAGACACCCTGCGGTCCATCTGCAACAGAGCAAACACAATGAATTTCCCTTTCCGCAGCCGAAGCCTTATGACACATGAATAACATCCTTCTCAATATCATTGAATCCACACAGCTCGACAGCCAGGTGAATTAACTCCTCTGATTATCATCATCATCATCATCACCTCCGCAACCGGATCTGTCAAAGACAACCTGGGTTCCTGGATCGAAACAAAGACAAAACAAGCAGCGTTATGACGTTGAGCTCGACAATTCATCCGTGACCTTGCAGACGGCCAAACAGTTTCGACTCTACAACCACTTGCTCGCTTAATCGGTCGTAATCAGCAGATGGAGTTTGCTCCGTACATGTTCAATCCTTCTCATCCAGGTTGGCTTAAAGCTTCACAGTTCATTCTCGAAAAGTAGCTCAATTCATGTTCTTCTGTACTTACATTTGCTGTGTTGAGTGTGTTCACACTGACAAATACGGCAAAATGAAATGCACTACGAGCACCCGGATGGTGTACTCATAAGGGAAGAAGAAGAAGAAGAAGAAGAAGAAAAAGCTGAAGAAGAAGAAGAAAAAGAAGCTGAAGAAGAAGAAGAAAAAGAAGAAGAAGCTGAAGAAGCAGAAGAAGAAAAAGAAGCTGAAGCGGAAGAAGCAGAAGAAGAAAAAGAAGCAGAAGAAGAAGAAGCTGAAGAAAGGTGAAGCTGAAGAAGAAGAAGCTGAAGAAAGGTGAAGCTGAAGAAGAAGAAGCTGAAGGTAGAAGCTGAAGAAGAAGAAGCTGAAGGTTGAAGCTAAAGAACAATAAGACAATAAGAAGAAGGAGAAGAAGAAGAGGGAGAAGAAGAAGAAACAGAAGCCAAAAATGAAGAAGAAGAAGAAGAAGAAACAGAAGCTGAAGATGAAGAAGAAGAAGAAGAAGAAGAAAAGAAGCTGAAGAAGAAGAAGCTGAAGCTGAAGAAAAGAAGAAGAAGCTGAAGAATAATAATAATAAGAAGCTGAAGAAGAAGCTGAAGAAGAGGAAGAAGAAGAAGAGGGCGAAGGAGAAGTAGAAGAACAAGAAGAAGAAGAAACAGAAGCTGAAGATGAAGAAGAAGATGAAGAAGAAGTAGAAGAAGAAGAAGAAGAAGAAGAAGAAGAAGAAGAAGAAGAAGAAGAAGAAGAAAAAAAGAAGCTGAAGAAGAAGAAGAAGCTGAAGCTGAAGAAAAGAAGAAGAAGCTGAAGGTTGAAGCTGAAGAAGAGGAAGAAGAAAAAGAAGCTGAAGCATAATAAGAAGAAGAAGCTGAAGGTTTAAGCTGAAGAAGAAGAAAGAGAAGAAGCTGAAGCATAATAATAACAAGAAGCTGAGAAGATGAAGCTGAAGGTGCTGAACAATATTGCGATGGTCGTTTCTGGGAAGTGCACAACAGCTACAGTATGTTGGATTTGAGACAACTACCACATCAAAATTCATGCACTACACAAGTAAGTACACAGAGTACTACATGGAAGTGACAGAGTACTATATGGAAGTGACAGAGTACTACATGGAAGTGACAGAGTGCTATAGGGAAGTGACAGAGTACTACATGGAAGTGACAGAGTGCTATAGGGAAGTGACAGAGTACTACATGGAAGTGACAGAGTACTACATGGAAGTGACAGAGTACTATATGGAAGTGACAGAGTACTACATGGAAGTGACAGAGTGCTATAGGGAAGTGACAGAGTGCTATATGGAAGTGTACCAATGGAAGTATCTGAATTGAGACACACACAACGAGTTTGAACATGTACAGATGAGCATCCTCCATCTGATGATGAAGGCTGTGTGAAGCAGCTGAAAGCTCCGGGACAGAAACTAGGACAACTACGGAGAAAGATCTGATCGGTGATGTTTACATGGAAGGTGGATTAACACCTACAGCATATTCTGGATGTCTACTTCATTTATCAATAACTGATGATGTTTTGACAGCAAAAACAGAGAAAGAAAGAAACAGACATAATACTGCGATAGTTAATACTCCTTCATGTGATCACCTTAAATGGATCCGTCACTGACAACCTGTGCTCCGCCTGCAACACAGAAACCACATAAATAAATCACAGTCAACCAACTGCTTTTGTGATTTATTTAAAACTCAAACCCATCAATTAATTAATGAACTCATTTCAACCTATTTATGATTTTTTTCAGGGCAATAATCTACATTTCCCATCTAAACCTCCTCAATTTATCAACAATCCGTTTCATAGTTTTTCTCAATTATTTCCCCCTCCGATGCAGCTTTCATTTCTCCACTATTATTTTCCCTATCAGCATCAGCGAGGTGAATTACCACCCATTTTCATCATCATCATCACCTTACTCGGATCCGTCAAAGACAACCTGTGTTCCAGCTGTGAAAAGACAAAAGTCAGTTTGCCAAAAAGCACAATATTTTCCAAATAAGATCCTCTATCTGCCTTAAAGGGATAGTTCAGGTGTTTCTCAGTGGGGTTGTATGAGGTACCTCTCCATAGTCAGTGTATTACTACAGTAGATGACAGTCAGCACGCCCCAGTTTGGAGAAACAGACAGGAGTACCAGCACGGGAGCAAAGAGATGTACTGCTGTGGACGGGGGCAGCAGCAGAACAGATTTTAGACACCTAAAAAAATCAATATCAGTTTAAAGGTCCCATATCGTGCTCATACTTGTATTTTGTGTTTCTACTAGAACATGTTTACATGCTGTAATGTTAAAAAAACAACTTTATTTTCCTCATACTGTCTGCCTGAGTATACCTGTATTCACCCTCTGTCTGAAACGCTCCATTTTAGTGCATTTTAACGGAATTGCAACGGAATTGCGTTGCTAGGCAACAGTTTGGGTCCATGTTTACTTCCTGTCAGCTGATGTTATTTTCATACACTGCAACAGGAAATAAACTGGGACACATTTCGAATGTTTACGTTTAAAACTGTGTAATGGTCTAAATATTGTATATTTGTGACATCACAAATGGACATAAATCCTAAGGGCTTGTTTCAAAAGTACAATTTCTGAATACAAGCTGTGTGTATCTCTGCATATATTGAGCGTTTTGATAGTTTAACAGTATTTATATAGCACTTAAAACTGCTTTATAATATAAAAGACATGAAAATCTCACTTTTTACAATATGGGACCTTTAAGTGTACACTATGTTTAGAATATTTTCACCGGTTTACCTTGCCATCAGAGAGCCCTTTTCAACAGGGAACTGAAGCCGTTATCTATGCTCTCGCCAAAGCCACCAGACTCCATTGGAAAAAACTGTAATTTTACCTCACAGAGCACGGGGGCTGCTGGTCTACCGCTGCCTCGGGCGGTTAGTTTGTTTGTGTCATTGTGTGACTTTGGTGAATCCGAACTAACCAAAGTTACACAATAACACAAACAAACTAACTGATCGAGGCAGCGGTAGACCAGCAGCCCCTGTGTTCTACGAGGTAAAATTACTGTTTTTTCAATGGAGTCTGGTTGCTTTGGCGAGAGCATAGATAACAGCTTCAGTTCCCCGTTGGAAAAGTAGACTGTAAAGCCATCTGATGGCGAGGTAAACCAGTGAAAATATTCTAAATATAGCGTCTAAAAACCGTTCTGCTGCTGCCCCCGTCTACAGCAGTACATCGCATTGCTCCCGTGCTGGTACTCCTGTCTGTTTCTCTAAACTGGG
The DNA here is from genome assembly GCA_916701665.1 of Sebastiscus tertius. Classification (NCBI taxonomy): domain Eukaryota; kingdom Metazoa; phylum Chordata; class Actinopteri; order Perciformes; family Sebastidae; genus Sebastiscus; species Sebastiscus tertius. The sequence continues at coordinate 6,595 of CAKAOH010037036.1, read as the reverse complement.
GCGTACTGACCGTCATCTACTGTAGGTAATACACTGACTATGGAGAAGTACCTCATACAACCCCACTGAGAAACACCTGAACTCAAAAAAGATCATTTTATTCTCTTTTTTTAATCAGGATATCTTTTTGCTGACATGGGCAACTCCTTCTACAGTCCTAAAAAAAACATACAAGTTAATATTGTGTTTTAAAAATGTAATTCTACTATGTATAATTATTATAATTATTAACTGCTATCTTCCAGCTCGAAGTGAGAAGCGTGTTGTGGGGATCCTACCATCTTCATGTCGCTCTTCAGTTTGCTGATGCCGGCTCTCTCGCTCTTGGTGGCGCCCACGTTGCCCAGGTGATGGATGGAGATGCCGGGACTGACGCCGGCATCCAGCTCTCTAACTGTGGAGGAGACAGGGGAAAAGAAAGTCAACTTGATGGCGACCTCACAGTAACAGCAACATCTGACTGGATTTGATGACTGGTGGACTGACCGCTGCGCTGCACTCCGAACTCTTTCCCGCTGAGGATGTGGTGGAGGAGATTCTTCAGCTCTGATGGACCGAGACTCATCAGACTGTCTGTAGCCTCCTCTCCTACACACGCACGCGCACGCGCACACGCACACACACACACAAAATGGTGCCAGTTCAAGAGCCAGTAAAAGAGAGGAACGGTTTACCAATCAGAAAGAAGCAGGCAATATGGCAAAATAACTAAGTCAAATTACTGTTTGAAAAAAGGTCTGATGACCAAAATGCTGTTAAGTGAGTAAAGTAAAGTTTTTGATCCAACTTATATCAGAAAGTCTTAAAGGGACAGTGCACAGGATTTGGCTACATCTAGTGGTGTGGTTTCAGATTGCAACCAAATGAGTACCCCTGTGCTCACTTCCAAGACTGAGGTAACGTGAGCCACTGAGTGCAAAACCGTAGTAACGCCGTTCTCCTCGTTCAGAGACTAAGGATGTCTCGAGAAGCGATACTTCGGTACCAAGTCGATGCCCAAGTTCTAAAAAAGTGACGGTACTCTTTTTCTACAGTACCGAAGGTACCGTACGATGCCTGTAATGGTCGTTGGTAGGGATGTGACAGTGAGGGGGTCTACCTGGCTCCGCGCACACCGGCTGTGACGGCTCCATCCGCCTCGCGACAATTACCTCATTAACATTATGGTTCCCTTATAGCGTTGGGTTAAATGTGAAATATTGCCAAATAGGTATGTTTGCTTTTCACTTCGACAGTAAATCCTCTGCCATTTCTTGGTCTGTCACCTCTCTCGTCCCGTGTGACACCTGCTACTCTGAGCTGACGGACCAGATGCGTTCATGTGCGTCTGTAGCATCCGTCATCTGACTATCGATTGATAACATGCCGCTGATACGCCAAAAAATAGGTCAATTCTTTTTATTTCTTACTTAAAGGCTACATGCCTCTGTTTATTGTAATGTTCAAATGTTTTTAATAATTCACTGGTATTGGTATCCACTAATGGATTTCTGGTATCGTGACATCCCTATGAGAGGCCATCCATACCATAATAACACTACTTTAGGAGCAACAGAAGTCAGACGGCGGCTGGCGGTACCACGGTTTAACACTCTGCAGATCACAGAGAACTACGGTGGCCTTCAGGTGACGTAAAAACGCGAAATAACGCGAATAGGTCCCCCAAAATATTACACACTGTTCCTTTACTTTTACCAGTGTTGCCTTGGAAGGAGCCCCGAGGGGGAGGGGTGGAGGGGGGTATTTAGACGGAGCTCCTGAGGTGATGCTACTTTCAAATGATGCTAGCTTTCCAACATGGTCCTCCCTATCTTTAATGACAACTCGGATTTTCCTTCCTTTTTTGAATTTCTTTGCCTCCATCAATCAAGGAGTGTTTCTCTGGAGATAAAATACACTGCAGGTGTGAAAACCTGTGGACATCTTCATCTACAGGCTACAACATGCATTTTCAGTCTTGAATTTGACCACAGAAGCATAAATGCATGTCATTTTAAAATGTAGCTTATTATGCGATCATTCAATTAGTTAATCAACAGAAATTTAATCTGCAACAACTTTTGTGAATCAAATAACCCTTTTTCAGTAAAATTTCCCTGGTTCCAGCTTCATAAAAGTGTTTTTTTTCTGGTTTTCATACTGTGCAGTGAGTTTTTGGGAACTTAACTGGACACTTTTCACAATTCGCTAAAATTTGACAGACCAAACTATTAATGGATTCATTGAGAAAATAACGGGTAGTTAAACTATGATCTTCTTCCTCTCTTTCCTTCCTTACCTGAGCAGTTGAGCGACTGGGCCAGTTCGGTGGCCATGACCTGGATGATGAGACCAATACGGAGCCTGAACATCTCGCTGAACAGGCTGGGCTGAGTCCTGATGCTCATGGCCAGGTACACCATGATCTCCTGGAGGAGGGGAAAGAGGGATTAAAGAGGAAGACGGGACTGACCAGGTGATGGTGGAGGACGTGACTCACCTGCGTGAGGATGGCCACGCTGATGTTGTTGTCGCTGGCCTCGTCGATGAGAGCGGCCAGCTGGTCCGGAGGGATGGGAGCGGTGATGGTTTTCTCTCTGGGCTCGGGAGGCAGACCCACTGTCAGGTGCTTCTGATGCGCCAACAAATCGGAGCAGGCCTATGGACGGATCCCAACCAATCAGAAAAGAGGGGGCAGATGATGTTCAAGAATATAAACCGTTTCTGATAATACTGATTTTAACTAGTGCTGTACAGAAGTTTTTTTACATTCAAAGCTTTTATGGAGGTTTTTGAATGATGCTTTGAATGTCTGTCGTCATATTATATGACGTCATCACCCTAAAAAAGGTCAACATATTGTTTTTGAAAGGCTAAACGCCAACAAATATGGATTGAAGCAGAATATTTCGTTAGATGAAAACATTTTGCAAATGCTTTTTCTATACATTTGACTTTTGGACTTTACAACGCTCTGGAGTTATCAGAAATGTTTGGATCACACGAGTTGGAAACAATCCTACGCAGCTATCACTGTAATCTAATTCTACAAATAGTATAATACTAATAATATTAGTATGCTGCCTGATCTTTATCTGCCCTAACCCTAACCCTTGATTAAGATTTTAAATATCAATGTTATGAATGAAGCTTCAAACTATTCGCTAGAGCCCTAATTTAAACTAATAATGAAAGACACATCAATAACGTAATTTTCACTCATCAGCTGCGCATGACTGGATTTTCCACCATTTTCACATACACACTGAGTAACTTGCAAGAACACATAACCTCCTTGGCAGAGTGGAAAACTATTCAGTCAATGTCACCCTGATATATTTATAACTGTGTCTACGTTCACGTAGTGTGTGCGTGTGTGTGTGTGTGTGTGTTTGTGTGTGTGTGTCGTACCGAGTCGAGCTCCTCCACCTTCTTCTTCAGCATGCCAGAGATCATCCTGATGAGGCCCCAGTGTTTGAGTTCACCTGCCTTCTCGTAAAGGTCAGACAGCAGAGACCTCACCGTGGAGCCTTTACCGTGCAGTTGAGTGTCCCAGTCCATGCCCCTGTCATCAAAACAAACACAGAGCACAGCACTTTTCTACTTTTCTTTACCAAGTTATTGACAGAACCTTTAGTCTACTTCAAGTATGAATCCTGAAGATGATCATACGGTAAATAAAAAACTAGAGCTGTCAAAGTTAACGTGAAAATAACACATTAACGCCGATTTGTTTTAACGGCACTAATTTCTTCAACACATTAACGCAACTTGCGATTTTTAGGTCATAGCGGGCTCAGTTTTAAAGCTAGAGTGAAGATACTGGTATCATATGTTATGGTTTGAGCATATTGTTTTATGCTAAATGCAGTACCTGTGAGGGTTTCTGGATCAATATCTGTCATTGTTTTGTGTTGTTCATTGATTTCCATTAATAAATATATACATACATTTCACTAAAGCAGCATATTTGTCCACTCCCATGTTGATAAGAGGATTAAATACTTGACAAATCTCCCTTTAAGGTACATTTAGAACAGATAAAAATGTGTGATTAATTTGAGATTAATCGCAATTAACTATTTTAATCGATTGACAGCCCTATAAAAACACATGACACTTTTTCATTCAGGTTTTTTGCTGCAATACTATTAATTTCATACCATATATTGTTTTAATATTCTATTGGAACTCCTTTATATATTATATATAAAGTCGTAATATTACGAGAATAAAGTCATAACTTTAGGAGAAAAAAAAGAAAATAACGCGTAAAATTACTACTTTATAATATTATGACTTTATTCTCTAAATCTCAGATTAATTTTTTTTCCTCAATGTGGCCCTAATACTCCGTCGTAACGTCGTACCATAGACCTACAACTATGATAAATAAAATGAAAATGTAAACAAAAAACAGTTATTCATTTCCATTTTTAAAAACTCCACAGGGAGCCACTGGAGAGGAGCTGAAGAGACGCAGGTTGCTGACCCCTGATCTAGCTCTACAACATCTCTGCTACTATGGGGATGTACAGAAACTTCTGCCACACTCAGACACAATTCTATGTTAAAATGCTAAATTACTAGAAAAACAAGGACTAATGGTGGAAAACAGTCAAAACAAGTTGATGCGGAGCAGAAAATGTGTTTCCTTGCTGTGCATATTTGGAAAAATGTTTAAGACTGACATAACATGTCACAATAGAGCCCAATAAAACTGTGCATCTCACTTGTCTTTGAAGAGGATGTAGAGTATATCAGCCTGGTCCTGGAGACTTTGTGTGTCCTTCAGCAGCTGGACCAAAGCGACGTAGTCAATGCCTCCGCTGGCGTCTCTGGGGATACCGCTCTCTGGTGAGACCGTCACCTCCGGAGTCTGGAGGAAGGAGAGAGGTGGAGGAGAGATAAAGCTGCGGCTGGATGATCGGTGGAGGATGAATAAAAAGAAAACAACATTGAGATTAAAGGACATGAATACACACCTGAGTTTCTTGCGGTGTAGAGGAGTCTGTGACGTTCAGGTTGAGGGAAGGCTGAGGAGAGCGGAACAGCTTGTTGGGCAGGTACATGTTGACGTCTGGACAGAACAAAACAGAGTAGTCTGGATTAGGATTTGGTGTTCTGTGGTGTCATATTGTGTCGAGGTGATGGAGGATCCGCTCACTGTGCACGTCGAGGTCCTGAGCCTTGTTCATCAGAGACACCATCTCCTTGGTCTTGGTGGCCACAGCCTTGAACCTCCCCAGACCTCCCACCTGCCGTTTGGGCTTCTTGGGGGCAGCGTGAGCCAAGAGGTGGTCGAGGTACTGGGCCAGGTCGTCAGCCTCTGGGGGACGAGGACAAAAAGGACAGAGGTTGAGACAGAAAATGGAAACAGACGGGGGGGGGGGATAAAAGAATGGAAGTGTGGAGGATGAAGATAAAGAGAGAAACAATGAGAGTCACAGAGAGCAGTCCTTAAAAAGTCAGAGAAACCTAGCATTTAAACTATCTACATTATTAAAAGAATTAAAACATATCTCATTTATTACAAGTGTTATTATTATTACCTCCGCCAGGGTTTTTATGTTTCCGATTTATTTGTCAGAAGGATTACGGAAAAATTACTGGCCCAATTTCCATGAAACGTGGTGGAAGGGTGTAACATGGGCCGAGGAAGAACCCATTACATTTTGGAGCAGATCAGAATGTAAACGGCCTTGGCAGAGGTCTGTGCTCTCTGAATGCCCTTCTAGTTTTATAACATGCCGTTCATAAAAAGGTTTGTTCACCCCAAAAAAACACATATTTTCCCATGCATACTCAGTGATATCTAGCCATACATACTGTATGGTTTAGAAGACACATTGTACAGAAGTTAAAATCTTGTTAAAAGTGTTGTAAAGACATTCGACTGTTGAACTTTTTAAATGAAAATTCTTCATGCTTTTAAAAAACACCAAAACAATAAAACCAACATCTGCATGGCTACATACACACTGATTTTGGGTGAATTGACCCTTTATACTGTGTGGATTACAACAAGGCTTCATCATTCACAATCAAAACGATCGCTTCGTTTTGTTTTTTATTTTCCCAAATCATGTTTATGTTTTGCAATCCAGGGAATGTCAATCAAACTAGTGTTGATTTATTCATTTTAGGAATAGCTTTTATCTGTTTTTGCAACTTTGTAGATGGTGATGCTCGCACATACATTCACCAACAGGCAGCGGCTGCCAGACAAGCCATTTTAAAACATGCATGTATGCTGAATGATGCCAGACGTGCACTGAACGCAAGAGGGCTGCACGATTATGGTCAAAATGATAATCGCGATTATTTTGATCAATAATGAGATCACGATTCAATTTTCATTCACATTTAAAGGTACTGTTTGTAAGAATCAGAAATGTCTTGTTAACAGCAACACCTGTGTCCGTTAAGTCAACTAAAGTCAGCGTCCTATTGCTTGCACTTGTGCTCGCTCTACATAGACATGAAGGAGCATCACTCAACACAGTGAGGAGACACACGTCAGCTAAAAGCACAATATCACTCTAGATTTCAGCTGCTTGGCAGTAATGTTAGCTGACCAGACCAAGGTCTCTCCATGAATCAATGCTGATCCTAG
>CAKAOH010037035.1:0-10247 GCA_916701665.1 Sebastiscus tertius | reverse complement strand
TCAGTACTCAGTAGTCAGTACTCAGTACTCAGTAGTCAGTAGTCAGTACTCAGTACTCAGTAGTCAGTAGTCAGTACTCAGTACTCAGTACTCAGTAGTCAGTACTCAGTACTCAGTACTCAGTAGTCAGTAACTCAGTAGTCAGTAGTCAGTACTCAGTAGTCAGTAGTCAGTAATCAGTAGTCAGTAGTCAGTACTCAGTACTCAGTAGTCAGTAGTCAGTAGTCAGTAGTCAGTAGTCAGTAGTCAGTAGTCAGTAGTCAGTAGTCAGTAGTCAGTAGTCAGTAGTCAGTAGTCAGTAGTCAGTAGTCAGTAGTCAGTACTGTCGGCATGTGTGGGTGTGAAAATGTCTACAGCAAACTAAACTAAAGCAGCTGGCAGCCAAGAGAGGAGAGACATCTGTGGGAAGGTAGAGAGCTTTTCTATCTCCACCACACCGATCTCAGGTGAGGCTCACCAGCCTGACGACCTGCAACACAAAGAACCAGCAACAGGACAAGGGACACCTGGTGGAGTTCAACTAACTCCCATGTAAACCCATCCACGTCACGATTAGACACTCAGAGCAGCTGACGAGAGAGTCCAGGACTTCTCTTGCCTAAATGCAGGACCTTAGTACCGTCCGTCTCACCTCCAGGGCCGTCTCCCACAACCAGGAGACATCAGTCACTCAGGACTTTAGAAAATACATTTCATGAAGAGTTTGTTTTTGACACTTTCCTCCACCTACACGCGATACCTAACAGGTTTAATGACGATCGGACAGATTCATTCATTTACGACTAAAGCTGTTTCATCTGTAGCGCCCCCTAGTGGTCGGTCTGAATGAGACTCAGATGATTCAGGTTCTTATGTGGACATATCCTGTAAGTCATGATGAATGGACAACACATCCTCACCCCAGCTCCTCACATACCGCCTCCCCTTGGCGTCCAAACCACTATAGTTAACCTCGGCGTCACTTTAGGATTAGGCAATCAAACCACTATAGTTGGGTTTAGTAAAGGACTACAAGGTTAACGTTAAAACTACGACGTTTGTAAAGTGGTGAAGTGCTGAGGAGGCACAGACTCATAAAGTTCATCGGTCAACATCTTCAACACGCCATGAGATATCAACACGCTGTTGAAACGTTTTGATAAGTTTAGTCCAAGAATGAATTTGGTTCAGATCAGAGTTCTGGTTTCAGAGAAGATGTCAAAAATCCAGCTTGAACACCGAATTACCGTTTTGTACCTGCTGGTTAAAGTCAGTAGTCCTCCTCCTCTGGGGAGCATGAATATCAGCACCACATTCCACGGCAATCCATCCAAATGTTGTCACTATATTTAAATGAAAACTAAAAATGTCAACATCACCAAAATCAGTAGGATTCATCATCTGGGGAGCACGAATATCTGAGCAAAATGTCATGACAATACATTGATTGTGATATGATATGATATGATACATGTTGATGTGTTATGTGAATAAAACAGAACCGTCTGTAGAGTTCTTTATATTTCCAGTGTTCAGACATCTGAAGAGCTTCAATAATATATATATATATATATATATATATATATATATATATATATAGGAGGAATAATAGAATAATAGAAGGACCGATACGTAGAGAGTTTACATGCTGGATGGATGCTGCAACACAATGAAGTCATCCATCTAATCCCAGAGGAGAATCACGTGATCCACTCCGACCTGATCGCTCTCCACAAACAGCTTCAACATGGATTAACTGTGATCATTCCTCACACGACTGCCTCTTCCCGCTTTACAGATGTGCATGTTAAAAAGCATGCACCGGTTAAAGCATTTCAAAGAGGGGGGGTTTATGTGATTTTGCAGGGTTTTTGTGCGTTCGCCCTCGCCAAACTAAAGCCACAAGAAAACAGCTTTAAAAACGCCAGCGCTGAGCTCCAGACGAGCTCCGAGTGGGAGGACGAGCGAGCAAAGGTGGGAAACAATCCGCTCCGCCTGAAGAAATTACCACTTCACCGTGAAAACATGCAGCTCTGAAGCCCCGCGCCGATAAAAACCAGAGAAATAAATAAGAAGCAGCACTCCGCCGCCTCTCCTCCTGTTCATTTCTTCTCACCAGGCGGAGAGTTTATCATTAGTAGTCCACAAAAACATCAGTCATGTTAAAGCGTGCTGCTATTTCACCATCATGGCAGAAGCTGAAGTTCCCCGTTGAAAAAAACAAATGTGTGAATTTCTCCATCTGATGTGTTTTTGTAGCCCGAGGCTGCTTTCAAACACTTGATGAGAAAATTGGAGAGAGTTTCTAGCCACTAAAAGGTCGAGGAACGTTATGAATGTTGAGTTTGGTGTAAATAAACAAGAAGAAGTCGCCCGTCACATTACATCTCTGAGCTGACATCGTCTTAGAAACCCAACAGGAACCATCCGATAAGCTCGTCACATTCAAACAGCCTCCGTACAAATCCATGGAAACATCTCTCAGCCAATCGGGCGCTTTTATCAGCCTGCCCATCGAGCGCGCTCACACAGCGAGCTATCGACCCTTCCACCCTTTTAACGTCCGAGCTCTTTGACGGCGCTGAAAGACGACCTGCGGCAGGGATCAAACCCGCGGCCCGCTGCGTACAGGACGCTCTCTCTCCGACATTAATGAACATTAGAGGAAACTTCATCGATCCAGAAGGAAGAAGAAGAGAACTGTGAATGAATGACAGGAAGAGTGAGAAGGATGGAGGACGGAGGGATTAAACAGCTGCAGGTCCAGTTCGCCGTTCCGACAGGAAACCAGTCGGTCGGGTCACAAACGGGCAGGAAGCGGTCGTGTCGGGCTTTTAATCAGTCAGCCAGCGGAGCGGCGGGTCGATGGGCCGGTCGGTCAGCGGCTGACTGGTTACCGGCTGGATGTTGTGAAGCTCAGCAGGTCGATCTCTGCAATCGATGCTGAAAACAAGCAGAGACACAACCTGCTGTGTGTGTGTGTGTGTGTGTGTGTGTGTGTGTGTGTGTGTGTGTGTGTGTGTGTGTGTGTGTGTGTGGTAGAAAAGCTTTTCTGTCTCTGAACACCGAACAGACCAAACTGTACACACAGACACAGAGAGGTTTGTCTCTGGGAACTATTTTATGAACCACAGTTTATGTTTCATTTCTGGAGTTTTTATTCTGCAGCCAGTGATCAATCTGAGATCAATATGTGATCAATCTGTGATCAATCCGAGATCAATATGTGATCAATCTGTGATCAATCTGTGATCAATCTGAGATCAATATGTGATCAATCTGAGATCAATATGTGATCAATCTGAGATCAATCCGAGATCAATATGTGATCAATCTGTGATCAATCTGTGATCAATATGTGATCAATCTGTGATCAATCTGTGATCAATATGTGATCAATCTGAGATCAATATGTGATCAATCTGTGATCAATCTGAGATCAATATGTGATCGATCTGTGATCGATCTGTGATCGATCTGTGATCAATATGAGATCAATCTGAGATCAATATGTGATCGATCTGTGATCGATCTGTGATCGATCTGAGATCAATCTGTGATCAATCTGTGATCAATCTGAGATCAATATGTGATCAATCTGAGATCAATCTGTGATCAATCTGTGATCAATCCGTGATCAATATGTGATCAATCTGTGATCAATCTGTGATCAATCTGTGATCAATCTGTGATGAATCCGTGATCAATCTGTGATCAATATGTGATCAATATGTGATCAATCTGTGATCAATCTGTGATCAATATGTGATCAATCTGTGATCAATCTGTGATCAATCTGAGATCAATATGTGATCAATCTGTGATCAATCTGAGATCAATATGTGATCGATCTGTGATCGATCTGTGATCAATCTGAGATCAATATGTGATCAATCTGTGATCGATCTGTGATCAATATGTGATCGATCTGTGATCAATCTGTGATCAATCTGTGATCGATCTGTGATCAATATGAGATCGATCTGTGATCAATCTGTGATCTGTGATCAATCTGAGATCAATATGTGATCAATCTGTGATCGATCTGTGATCAATATGTGATCGATCTGTGATCAATATGTGATCTGTGATCAATCAGTGATTAATCAGTGATCAATCTGTGATCTGTGATCAATCAGTGATCAATCTGTGATCGATCTGTGATCAATATGTGATCGATCTGTGATCAATCTGTGATCTGTGATCAATCTGAGATCAATATGTGATCAATCTGTGATCGATCTGTGATCAATATGTGATCGATCTGTGATCAATATGTGATCGATCTGTGATCAATATGTGATCTGTGAAAAATCAGTGATCAATCAGTGATCGATCTGTGATCGATCTGTGATCAATCTGTGATCAATCTGAGATCAATATGTGATCAATCTGTGATCAATCTGAGATCAATCTGTGATCAATCTGTGATCAATATGTGATCGATCTGTGATCGATCTGTGATCGATCTGTGATCAATCTGTGATCAATATGTGATCAATCTGTGATCAATCTGAGATCAATATGTGATCAATCTGTGATCAATATGTGATCAATCTGAGATCAATATGTGATCAATCTGTGATCAATCTGAGATCGATATGTGATCAATCTGTGATCAATCTCTGATCGATCTGAGATCGATCTGTGATCGATCTGTGATTGATCTGTGATCAATCTGAGATCAATATGTGATCGATCTGTGATCAATCTGTGATCAATCTGAGATCAATATGTGATCGATCTGTGATCGATATGTGATCGATCTGTGATCAATCTGAGATCTGTGATCAATCAGTGATCAATCAGTGATCAATCTGTGATCTGTGATCAATCAGTGATCAATCAGTGATCAATCTGTGATCGATCTGTGATCAATATGTGATCGATCTGTGATCAATATGTGATCTGTGATCAATCAGTGATCAATCAGTGATCAATCAGTGAAGAGAAGACATGAAAGCACTAAATACAAAACCTGTGAAGCTGCTGTCACTCCAACATCCAACATGACGCTCTCTTCAAACAGACAATGACTTAGTTAGAAATGAGCAGAATCTAGGACCTGAAGTCTCCGTCAGCCCGATCAGGTGTATAATATGATAATAATAAATATAAATATAATAATAATACATATAAATATAATAATAATACATATAAATATAATAATAATACATATAAATATAATAATAATAAATATAAATATAATAATAATACATATAAATATAATAATAATACATATAAAGGAGTAAAGGTGATGCAATGCTGCTCCCTTACCTTCCTCTAACTAACTGGATAAATATAAATATAATAATAATAAATATAAATATAATAATAATACATATAAATATAATAATAATAAATATAAATATAATAATAATACATATAAATATAATAATAATAAATATAAATATAATAATAATACATATAAATATAATAATAATAAATATAAATATAATAATAATAAATATAAATATAATAATAATACATATAAATATAATAATAATACATATAAAGGAGTAAAGGTGATGTAATGCTGCTCCCTTACCTTCCTCTAACTAACTGGATAATATAATAATAATACATATAAATATAATAATAATACATATAAAGGAGTAAAGGTGACGTAATGCTGCTCCCTTACCTTCCTCTAACTAACTGGATAAATATAAATATAATAATAATAAATATAAATATAATAATAATACATATAAATATAATAATAATACATATAAAGGAGTAAAGGTGACGTAATGCCGTTCCCTTACCTTCCTCTAACTAACTGGATAATATAATAATAATACATATAAATATAATAATAATACATATAAAGGAGTAAAGGTGATGTAATGCTGCTCCCTTACCTTCCTCTAACTAACTGGATAATATAATAATAATACATATAAATATAATAATAATACATATAAAGGAGTAAAGGTGACGTAATGCCGTTCCCTTACCTTCCTCTAACTAACTGCTTTTCTTGCCTGAACCTAACCTGAAACTTGCGTGGTGTACAAATGAAATGCTGAAATGCGTCCTCGTGACCAGCTGTGCAACGTGGTGGTATTTCTACGCCTTCCCGTGAGACCGGTCGACTCCGTAGAGCTGCTGATTTAACCCTTTCACGTTACGCGTAGTCATTTGATTGTTTTTATGAAATATGAATCAGTGCTTATGTGGCCAACTGTTCATAACACACATAACACATGTCTGAGATGTGATTAGGGTTCAGCCCTCCTCCAGATGTGCTCTAATTGGATCCATTACATCCTGATTGCAGTGTGTTGAGCGTGCATTAACATGTGTTTCTCCTGTTTGTGAATATAAATATACATTTGCCTTAATTTGAGGGAAAAGCCACTCAAAGGAGAATGATTAATAAAAGAGCAAGTGTTCATTTACTGATTAAATCTACTGCTTGTATTGATTTCATGACCACTGTTTACACTAATGTGAATGTGTGAGCCGTCATGTGACCTCCGGGTCGACAGGAAGCCGGCTGAGGAAGTAAACATGTGTGTCGTAGTTAACAAACATGAAGCCGGAGCTCTGGAGTCTGACAAAGAAAGGCAGACGGTTCCTGAAGCTGCTCTGCACTCAGTTTGCCAAACAGCGAAGTGTTGCCTCTTTTCTCTCTCCTGCCTTCATCATCCTCTCCCCATTCAGCGCAACACCTCGCTGTGAGGAGACTCATTCCTCTCGTCCCCTGCTGCCTGCAAAAATTGGCCCAGAGGACTAAAGGAGGAGGAGGAGGAGGAGGAGGGGGGAAGAATAGCTTCTGACACACAAAGCCTCCATCCAGTTCAGACAAAACCTTCCTGGAGCTTCAGCACAGCCGCTGGTTTAACGTCTGTTCCTCCGATAATGAAGTCACTTAAAGCAACTGTCTACGCAGATCAGCCTCCTCACAACATTAAGAGTTCTACGTCCCAGACTAATCCGTGTTCCTGTTATAGCCTGACTTTACACACACAGTTGATATCTAATACACTAAACCAAAGTTAGATCTGAAGGAGAGATCCACATCCCATGGTATGATAATAACGTCATCAGTAATGACCTGTTAACAGCGGTGATATGAAGAGCTGCGTGTTTCTGTTCTGGACATAACGGACGTCGTGCTGTCGTTGTCTCTGGCTTTATGTCTAATTCATGCTCGGACCTTTACGTACTAATCCATGTTTCTCTTCTTTAACTCAAGTAAATACACCTCCACTCCTCCCAGTGAACAGTCTGCATGTATTCAGTATACATGAGTAGAACTGGTATCATAAACTGTGTATTTTAGGGTATTTTCATCAGATTTCAGTCCCAGTTGTAGTAAAGATGATAGAATACATTCAGAAGCATCATTATCTATATGGGATCTTTGTTATAACGGTGATGTTGCCTTTGAAATTCAGATTTTATACTAAGTGAGGATTGGAGGCCTGAAGGGACGGACTGTCGGAGACTTTGTCTCTAGATTTAGTGACTGTTGGAGCCGATGCTGCTCTCTGCGTCATTATGTTTTTAAAGATCTAGTCTATATATATCTATAGATAACTATATCTATAGATATAGATATATATAAATAGATATAGTGTAGATCTAGTGTATGTATATCTATATATAGATATATATAGACATCTATATATAGATCTAGTGTACATCTGGTGTATGTATATATATAAATATTCACGGTGCCTTTAAGGAAGTATAGAAGATCCTATTTCAGAGTCTCTAAAGCTTCTTCTTCTTCTTCTTCTTCTTCTTCTTCTTCTTCTTCTTTTGAAGGATCACCGTCAGTCAATCTTCACAGATGGATTTCCATTAAACCGGGAAGGAGGATGAGTCCTACTCCTAAATATTAAACATCTAATTGACATTGCATTACGTTCATGCTGCAATGAGGATGAACCCCTCCAATATTAACGCTCTCACGACCTTCCAAGAAGCCCAGACATTGCTGCTCCCCAGAGGATGAGCCCTAATGGGGTTTCCTTCCCTGTAGCACCCCCATCAGGACATGATTTACATCTCCAGCTCCAGCCCAGTCATCAGCAGGTTGTTATTTCATATTGTGTGTAATGAACATTAAAGCTGTTGGAGGCTGCAGCGTCTTGTTAAAATATCAAATATCAATTGCATGAAGCCTTTGGCCCCACGTCGTTGAGATGAGAATATTAAATTATAGAGTCAATCTGCGCTTGCAGAGCTCTGATTGTGAACCGTTGTGTTTGTGTGATGCTGATAAGTTCCCGCTCGTCGTTGTACCAACACCAGGAACTGGCAATAAAACTGCAGATATATAATGTGTTGTGCCAAAAGAATTCAGCTTCCTTTAATTGGACCGGTTTCATGTCGAAGAGATAAAAATATAAAACACGAAATGTTTCTCCCAGAATCCCTCTGGGTAGAAAAGTCTTCAGACCATCTGCTAAACTCATATTCTCTTCAAACAGCGTGAGGGGTTCAACTGATCGGTTCAACCATTAATACGTGATCAATCAGATGGAGTCTGATCAGATTAGAGATTAATCAGCAGATATTCAATGAGTTCATTGTTAGATGGACTGTAAAGGCCTCTGTGAACTAAACCCCACCCGTCATTTAAATCAAACACACCAACCTGGCACCGCTGTAAATGACCGATGCGTCACACCGGCAGGCTGAGGAATCGATCCACGGACCCGAGGTGGTGACCACCTGAGCGACTTCCACCACAGTCACAGCCATTAACAAACCTCAGAATGAATGAAAGAAAACACGGCGGCGCGGCGTCCAGCAGGCGCTCCGCTCCGCTCCGGTTGGTCGATTGATTAATGACTCGGAACTGATCGGAGGAAACTCGCCCTAATGGACCGATCTCCACTGGATCAGAGTTCCCTTTTAGACTCCGGTCAGGACCCGTACGGCGGTCTCAGCGTGAGCCAGCGCTCTCACACTCTCCTCCACCTCCAGCTGTGAAGAACACCCGAGGCTGAGCAGAGGACGGTTTCCAGGTGAAGACGGAGCAGGAGAAGGTTTCAGCAGAATCCAGGAGCAACAGCTGCCGCCGGCTCTGCTAAGCTGAGATCACATGAGCATGAGCAGCTGATACATCTTCCACCTGTGAGGCCTGAGGATGATGATGTCAGCAGGAAACACCTGAGTGTTCATATTCCCAACAGGATAAATAGCTCCAGCATCACCATCGGGACAACACTTTCACTTAAACACAAGAAATATACTGAAATCTATTGTCATGATATGTACTTTCAGCTCCCCAGAGGATGAATCTTCATTCATTCATTCATTCATTCATTCATTCATTCATTCATTCATTCATTCTAATGACCCCGTGACCTTTCCTCTAGAGCCAACCTCAGTCTACAATGTCATCTTTTTACAGAAGATATCGCATCTGGATTTGCTGTTGATGTTCATGGTCCCCAGAGAATAAAACTCCTTTAATGAGCTTCTTCTAGTGCCGCCCTCAGGACACGCTTCACGTGTTCAGCTCCTCTTCTGCAGCCTGTAGGGGGCTCTAGGATGACTTTTATAATCCTGATCTCAGCATTATAACACTCAGTCCAGACTAGAACTTCTTGAGGAGTTGCTTTGATGAGTTTGTGACTAATAGATTCAGCTTCAGAGCTACAACCAGGAACTTTCATTAGTGTTGGTTTTGGCGGTCCCTGTGGACGAAGGCGGTAGTGTTCCTCTCATTTTACGAGCTCTGCTCCCGGCTGGAGGAGGAGTCACTGCTGCCGGGTGCGGAGCTCTCCCCCTCCCACCGGAGCTCCGACCGCTGGTCGATGGCGGCAGCGGAGCCGGATCTGGGTCTGGCCGCGGCGGGCCGGTTGCTACCAACGGAATCCGACCCGTTGACGAACATTAAGGATCAGCATTTTGGAACATTTTTCTTGGCCATTCCCCACATAACCAGCTGTGCTGCTCATCCCACAAATACATGATCCTTACAAGTTGGACGTCATTGCGAAGGTAAATAAACAGGCTTTCAACCATGTAGAACACAATGACCATTAGTCCTACCATGTAGAACACAATGACCATTAGTCCTACCATGTAGAACACAATGACCATTAGTCAACCATGTAGAACACAATGACCATTAGTCCTACCATGTAGAACACAATGACCATTAGTCCTACCATGTAGAACACAATGACCATTAGTCCTACCATGTAGAACACAATGACCATTAGTCCTACCATGTAGAACACAATGACCATTAGTCAACCATGTAGAACACAATGACCATTAGTCCTACCATGTAGAAC
>CAKAOH010037034.1:0-15749 GCA_916701665.1 Sebastiscus tertius | reverse complement strand
ATACTGACTGATGGAGGACAGACGACAGGAGGAAGGACTGATACTGACTGATGGAGGACAGGAGGAAGGACTGATACTGACTGATGGAGGACAGACGACAGGAGGAAGGACTGATACTGACTGATGGAGGACAGACGACAGGAGGAAGGACTGATACTGACTGATGGAGGATAGGAGGAAGGACTGATACTGACTGATGGAGGACAGACGACAGGAGGAAGGCCTGATACTGACTGATGGAGGACAGGAGGAAGGACTGATACTGACTGATGGAGGACCGGAGGAAGGACTGATACTGACTGATGGAGGATAGGAGGAAGGACTGATACTGACTGATGGAGGATAGGAGGAAGGACTGATACTGACTGATGGAGGACAGGAGGAAGGACTGATGCCATAAAAAAATGGAACTATAAGGCAAACAACAGCATTGTTTTGCATTTTGTGTCTTTTGAATAAAAGGCTACTTTATAAGTCATATATTTTCATCATTTTAGTTTTGTTAAAATGATGGTTATAATATCGTATCGAGATCGTGAACACAATATCGTGTATCGTATCATATCGTGAGCTGAGTGAATCGTCACACCTCTAATAATTACTATTATTATTCCCCAGCTCTCCTCTCACAGCCGTGGATTGTGGACTGCTTAACCCTACTCAGCACACACACCTGTAGATCATACACACAGATATACGCAAACAAGCATGTCCAAATGTGCTGTCAAATCTAACAACACTTTCCTGAAACCTAAACTTAATATTCCTCACCATGCTACACTGCAGACTACAAATCTGCAGAGACACAGCAGACTCATTAAATTTTAACATCGTCTGACTGTTCATAATTTGGTCACACAATCAGTGATCCCTTGTGTGCCCAAAATTATGAACCTAGTGAGGTGGCATGATACAACAAAACTGTCATCATGGCACTCCTTGGCTCTGAAGTGGCCTAAGCGCCAGTTATTGGTCAAAACAGGACGGTGGCTCGCGCTGATGCCACAAATGTAATGCAAAATATATAGGGCTCTACCAAATGTCATGTATTTACATTCAAAGCTTCTACTGAGGTTTATAAATGAAGCTTCCAATGTCTGTCGTCATATTTTACGATGTCATCACGTTACAGCTCCGACTACATATTGTGTTTTGTGTATATGGTATTTTGAGGATATTTGTGTCTAATCTAGGTAGTGATGGAGTTGTTGGTTTGACCTGGGGTGTGATTGCTGCTGGCTGGTCCATCCATCACCTCCTGCAGTTTAAACAAATGCTTGGGTGCCCACCAGTCCAGTGACAGTAGTTTGACAGCAGCCTTGTTCTATTACTAACTACAATTCTACAAGTAAGGGATAATGTACAGCATTACATAGGCCTTGAAAGTAACCCCGACAGGGCGAGGGGTGGGGGGGGATTCTTTCACAACAACGACCCGCTAGCTGTACATTATCCCGCTTATTACACGGCTACTTACTGAAGAAATCAATACTTTGACACAAAACGGTCCGCCAGAGTCTGACATCAGACCCATGCACTGCGCCCATAGCAACGGTCTGCTATACATAGCAACGGTCTGCTATACATAGCAACGGTCTGCTATACATAGCAACGGTCTGCTATACATAGCAACCTCTTTGTTCTGAAATCTGTGATATAGTTCCTTAGACTTGGTCGGCCCTAGTCGGCTTTGAGAGTGGTAACCTTTTTGCTTGATATAGCACTGAAGGTAGGGTAGGGCCAAAATGCTTAACAGGATTATTTTTGATCAATATTGAGATCACGATTATTTATCAGGATTATTCATAGATTTTAGGGAAAATAATGTTTTATTGCAAATTCCCGTTTAAATAAACAGAGCACTGTTTTCACTTCAATGTTGTGCTAAATTCCAACCGTCTCAAATTCTAAATGTTATTGTCATCTACTGTATAGTGGTTATTTTTATAAAAACACAATTCAAATGATTAGGAAATAGTTGTATTTCTATTGATAAAAAAATCTTGGAATTAGTTTTAATTATATATAAGTTGCTTAGAGTTGGTGTTAGGAAGTTTAACAAGTCATAATTCCCTCTCTATTATCTATTTTATACTCCTTCAAACAACTGGATTTATTTGTGGTTTTGGCCTTTGTTCACCATGAGAGCTCTGTGAATGAGGAGCAGAAACTCTCACCGCTCCACTCCACGCACATGCCCTGCACTGGACACAGGAAATGTGCTGGCAATCTTTTCCAGCTTTCCACCCAAATTGCCTGAAGACTGTTTCACAGGCTGTGTAGAACTTCAACCCGCCGCACCCACACAGTGCTGTCAACACTGCATCTCGCAGAGCATCCAATAAGGCTATTTAATATGCTATTCATTTATTTATTCATTCAATTGGCATATTTCTCCACGGACATTTTTGACTACACTTGATCCCGGCAAAAAGCCGGCATATTCCGGCTACGTAAACTTTGAGTGTAGCCTAATATTTATCTGCAACTGTGCAGAAATAGTGTTTTAACAGAATGCATCCACATGCAAAAAAAAGCTGCGCAGCATTCGAATGTTGATTTAAAATTCAAATGTCAACATTCGATACAACCTAGGGATGCTCATTTTGACAAATTTTCTTAACCAATGACCGACACTCGTTAACCGATTATTAACCGTTAACCAACCAGATTTGTGCCTCACATGCAGCGGTGTACCAGCTGCAGGAGCACAACAGATATTGGTTGACGGGAGTCTCCAGTTCACCGTCCGGGAGTGTTAACTTAGCAGCTACGATGCTGCGTGTAGTATCGCGGACATGCAGACACTTTCCCAGTAAAAGTCTCCACCACACATTTAGTTTAGTTAAGCAGGTTGTCAGCTGTGTGTCTGCGCGGCGGAACTGTAGCAAGTTTCCAACAGACCGTGTGTGTGTGTGTGTGTGTGTGTGTGTGTGTGTGTGTGTGTGTGTGTGTGTGTGTGTGTGTGTGTGTGTGTGTGTGTGTGTGTGTGTGTGTTGGTGGTGAGTGTGAGGTTGTTGTTGGTGTTCTAGCTGTGAACGTAGGTGTAGCAGTGTGTGGACAGTTTATTTTTCAGTGAATAAATGCTACGAAACTATAACTCCTCCGCTCAAGCGAGCTGGAGAGACATCAGTGGAGAGACCGAAGCCAACTTCCTGTATCCTGCAACTCCAGCTCCGCCTCTTAAGGTGAGCTGTTAAGGTGGACCATCTTTTCTCCTTAAAGTGACGAGCCACTCCTCTGAGCCGCTCAGCTTTTTAATGAATTACTAATATTTCTTTTAACCGTTTTAACCGATAGCGTTAATCGGTTAAAATGTTTAATGTCGGTTAACGGTTAAACGGTTAATTATTACCATCCCTAGTACAACCCTTATGATATATGACAGAATGTATACATGTTTTGTGCTTGGTTCAAACCAAACAAAAGTGAGCGGCTGATAAGAGTTCAGTGTTAGAAAATTGCTGACTTCTTTGCAGTTGGCTTCCTGCAGAGACCATGTGGTGCTGTGTGTGCAAGATTTCTCAACACGTAGATACAAGACAAACACAAGCACTCACCAGTCATTACTTGACTTATCAGTTAGATTACATAAATTACACTGGCATATGGCTTGGAAGACTAAGTATGCTAGATAAGGGTGGAGCCTTTCCACATTAAATTGCAGTTAAGGTATGCAGCTGTTTGTTGAGCTCTAACATGCTGTGTTCCAGTTTGAAGCTTGCTCAACCTGCCTAATGTTCATTTACTACCAATATATTTATCTACCTAATAACATCTGTTTGTTAAAGACAGGATCACCATCAAAAAATATTAGTTTTTAGTTTATGTTTCACAACTTTGAAACAGCAGATTCACATTTTGGGAAATACGCATGGTTACTTGTGAGATGAGAAGATGGATATCTGCATCTTGCACAAAGTCAGTCATAACACAACTTATCTTTATTATCTCATTATTGTCAAAGGATCCCAAAACATCCCTCCTCTCAGTGAAAATCTCTGCCTTTTAACAGTTTTAGACTCTTCTGGGAGCTCTCCTAAATATTTAGCCGAGATAGGAGTGCTTTCCTAAGTTAAGAAAGTTGATTATTGTTGAAATATTTTCACTCATAGTCCTAAAAGTAGGACCAAAAATGCGGCACTCTGAGAATCTTTGGCTAGGGGCTGCAATAGCGATACTAGTGATGGCTGATTCAGGCATTTTGTATGGATCATATTAGCTACAAAAGGCTAAATTATATTCTGATCCTTTGTCTACTGTAATCTGTTGTGCTCTGGGTACCCCCAGCCCCAATTCATTCTGTTAAACACTTCCGAACACACAGCACTGTGAGCACCTGAACCGTACGGATGGGTTGTAATTGCTGCGTTCCTCCACCAACATTGAAATTTTAGAGAAAGTTTAACTGATGTAACTGATTAAAATTATCAATCCTTGCCAATATTCTACTTTGCATATTAAACTCTGCATATTAAACACTTAATATGCAGAAAGGCATGTTCCCTTTGCTGACTCAGAAGCAGGAGCAATAAGACGAACCATCTGCAGTGAGATGGATTCAATTGAACAGCAGAACCACGGAAACTACTGTATATTAAAAGACATTACTTTGTAGCGTGTAGGCTGTAAATTCCATGACTGCAAGTTGGTGTCTTTTTCAGTCAACCCCTGAAAAAAAAAAAAGCCTGCAGTTTGAAGGTACAGAGTTATTTTAAAGGGTCCTGGGACATATTTTGTATTTTGCTTGTGTCTAAGTGGTCAATGTGGACAACAATTTTTGAAATGGGTCCAATGTTGAGAGATAACACTAACCGGCAGCCGTGAAACGAGCTGCGAGGGCAATTGTGCTGTGTTAATGTAACGTTACATCCACTAAAAGTGCTTGTTTTTGCCACTGATAAACTCAGATTGGTATTCTAAGTGTCTGATAACATTATGGAAAGAACCCTACTGAGAAATAAAACCGCTTTTTTACCTTTCGCTTGATCCGGTCTGTTTGTTATTGTGTCCAAGTCCTGCTCAAGGAGAAGCCTTGTAATTCTGTAAACTTTGGCTCAAATAAATAGGAGACCTCATCCACCATGTTGAAATCATCTAAACATTCAGCCATTGCTGGGCGGATAAGACTCGGATATAGAAAGGGTCGTCCACCAATTGGAAGATCGGCGGTTCGATCCCCGGCTCCTCCAGTCCACATGTCGATGTGTCCTTGAGCGAGATACCGAACCCCAAATTACTCCTGAAGGCTGATCCATCGGTGTGTGAATGAGTATTTAGATTAGATCCTGATGGGCAGGTTGGCAGCCTGGCAGCCTCTGTGTGTGTGTGTGTGTGTGTGTGTGTGTGTGTGTGTGTGTGTGTGTGTGTGTGTGTGTGTGTGTGCGTGCATGTAGTGTGAAGTGCTTTGAGTGGTCAAAAAGACTAGAAAAGCGCTCTACAAATGAAAGTCAATTTAACATTTAGATTGACAATCTTTTAGATAACACTAAGCTACGCTTCCTATACTCAACACAACAAACTGCCCGACTGGCGCTCGTTTCCACCATGGATGTATTCCACTATTCCACCGTTGTCTTTCGGCAACACGTCACCTCGCCAGATTTCAGAACAAGACTTCTCCTTGAGCGAGACTCTCTCCATAATGTCAGACACTTATAGTAACAATCAAAGCCTGTCATGGCAAAAAAAAGCACTTTTAGTGGATGTAAACAACGGTGCCAGGTTGCCCTAATAGCACCATATCATAGCCCGTCAGCAGCTGTCATCTATAGTGCTCTCCCTCAATACTGGACCAATTACAATACAAGCAACAATAACAATAATGTTATTGATATCCATCTATTGATTCAGGGTCCCAGCAGGAGATATTCAATATTTTATTTTAGTAGTGTCAAATTTCCACAGTAGTAGAAACAGGTATCCAAGGTGTTTACATTACTAACGCACGGAGGAAGGTCTGCATTGGTGATGTTGCAGGGTGTTCTGAATTGAGGAATTTTGTCGAGGGAAGTTCTCTAAACGGACATTCCCTGAACAGGGAGTAGGGACTACTTTTTATGTACATAGGATTGTGAAATAGTAAAAACTGCCTTTCCTACCAACCCCATGTCAGACGAGAACGACACCTGGAACTTTGACAACACAACAAAAATGTCTGTTGTTGTATGTTTTGTAACTGCGGAGTGTTTTGCTGACTATGTTTTAATGTTTAATTGTCCTGGTGATATGCTGTGTCATGTTTGTATTTATCTTGTTTGTACTAGAGAAGCCAAAGACAAATTTCCACTAAGGTGCACAATAAATTCAAAGTAAAGTAAAGTAAAGTAAATGAAGACTAAAAGATGCTTAGAAGTCAGAAAAACAAAAAATGCATGAGGAAAACCAGACTACAATTTACAGAAATCAAATGACAAAATAGCTAAAACTAAGATACATTTTTGTCAAAAGACTAGAGACTACAAACTAAATCAAAATCAAGTGCCAAAATGAACACGGTTAGCCAGGAAGCCTGCATACTAACACCGGGATGTGGCACTGGTCTGGTTTCCAACAGTGGCAACTGAGTTTTACAATACCGTTGCTCGTTGCCCATGTAACCCTTGCTATGGTGTGCATGTATGCTTCTGTATATATGACTCACCTGGGGAAGGCATCAAAGCAGTAGGTCTTCCGGGTATCAGGGAAGGCCACCCGAAGCCCTGACATGAGTGGTGAGTGTAGGATGACAGCAGCACATTCATAGCGAGCAGCCAGGTCGATGGTGGGCACCGTGCCGATACTCTGACCATACAGGATGATGTTCTCAGGTGTTACACCATACCTGTACAACACACAGACAAGACAGATTCATCTATAAAGGGATTTTACACAGAAGAAACAAGACAACACCATACTAGAGTTGGGTATCGAAGTTAGTACTTGTAATTACATTGTTAAATTGATCGGTGCTAAATTTCGGTATCTGTGTGAGCCACAGTGGTGCGTCATTGACTTCCAAAGAACATGCAATACTAGAAGTGCTTTCGGAAAGCGCAGACCTCCGCCAAGGCAGGTTTCATGTGCGTCACTACCCCCCACCCCCTCAGCTTGCGCCGTCATCCACATGTGTTTTTGTTTATGTTGAGATGAGCGGTACGTCCCTTAACTGTAATGTCACCGTGTTTGATGAGGAAAGCTGACAGAAGGAGAGAGCTGAGTGATGCGCCGTCGTCGTTACTCTTTCCAACAATCACCAAGTGTGCTTTGGTCCAACTCAACTGGAATTTCACAGAGTTTAATGTGAAAAAACGCCGAATCTACAGGTCCCCCCCCCCTTCC
The DNA here is from genome assembly GCA_916701665.1 of Sebastiscus tertius. Taxonomy (NCBI): domain Eukaryota; kingdom Metazoa; phylum Chordata; class Actinopteri; order Perciformes; family Sebastidae; genus Sebastiscus; species Sebastiscus tertius. Next base: position 8,429 of record CAKAOH010037034.1, on the reverse strand, counting down.
TCCACCCCCCGCTCTCTCTCTGTTCCTCTCTCTGCAGGCAGAAGGAAAGGGGCTGAGTGATGCGTCATGAACGCGTCATCAGTTAACACTGCGCATGTCTTAAAACCTGTGGTGTTAATCCACAGGCTGAGCGGAGTTATTAAAAAAAATTCCCGAAGCCGGATCATGATCTGGATCGCCATCAAAATCTAATGGATTGTTCATTGTGCCACACCCCACCCCTCCAAAAAATTTCACTCAAATCCATCACAGACTTTTGGAGTTATCCTGCAAACGGACAAACCAACGCTGGTGAAAACATAGCCTTCTTCCTAGGCCTTTGGCTTTGGCGGAGGTAACAATATTTCAGCACTACAACCTCTCTGTGCCCAATTGCACCCATAAAATCAGGGACAGAATCGATGTAGGCAGGCTACAAGTTCCTCTAATTATACAACTGTGCGGGTCATTTTCTAGCCTATTTTCTGGCCCTGTAGACGGCAGTCAAGTATGCTTTAAGCACATCAATCACATTGATAATTTATTCACCTTAATTGGGATCTCTGGAGCATTCAGAGCTGAGCAGCAGCTTGTTCTGTCTCTCTCAGACTGTGAAAATAGAACATTAGCTCAGCAGCAGCCAAAGTGAGACACAGCTGTCAACAGGATCATTTAGACGCCATCTTCAGCTTTAAATGTCAGATGTGACTTACCAGCAGTTTATCATTATTGCCGTAATCACATAGCAGATATCACAAAATATAATGCCTCTTTTGAATGTAGTGGCTATTTCTGAGAATAATGTATCATAGTAATGTAGCACTAAATGTGAGCTACAGTAAATTGGTCTGGTTTTCTAAATGCAGATAAACTTTGAGGTTCTTTCACGACTTCAAGTAAAATACTATAACTACTACCATACTACTTAATTCGTTTTTTGGGCTGTAGATCCCTGGTAGCCAAGTTTTTCATGCTTTTGTTTAAGTTAACTACTTTTTGAGTTTAGGGGGGGATGAGCTGGGTGCGACGGCCCATTGCGTGGCTGGCCCAGCGACTTCCCCTTATTTTGTTCATTGAACTGGAATCGCCAACACCTTTGTTTGCTTAGTTACATTTTGACAGATATTTTTTGTCTTAATTGATAGTAAATCGATTGTTTCCCTTTTCACATAACTGTCTCATGGCGTCGTTTCATACTGTATGCTTCGGGCTCCAGAGCCTTTGTTTGTTTGAGAGGCCGTAACGCACGCTCTGCATATCACTGTGTCCTGCATCGTTAGCAATGTTAGCCTTATTTCATTCAACACCACGGGCAAGCCCCAAACTCTTACAAGATACAGCTATCGTCAAGAAATCTAACAGCCACCTCACTAATGGTTACTAGAGATGTAACGATACCAGAAATCTAGTAGTCGATACAAATACCAGTGAATTTACACGATTTGCGATACCAAATTCGATACCACGGTAAAAAACAAACAAAAAAAACAATAAATCCCATGTAATGTGTACATGTGTCTACATATATCCTCAGATTGCAAGCAGTAGTTTAAATTCACTGACATGCTGACATTTCACTGGGTAAAGGCTACCAGAGATGGGACCAAGTCATTGTTTTGCAAGTCACAAGTAAGTCTCAAGTCTGTGACTCAAATCCCAACTCAGGTCTCGAGTCCTAAACGAGCCATATGCGCTCTTCATCAAATGTAACGTCATTTTAACAGCAGAGTAACTGGATCCATCTGGTGCTCAGTAACATAACGTTAGTTCTTCATGGTTTTCTCCTGAAACTTGATTGGATGCTGTTGTATTGGTTCAAACTAAGTGGATCTGGGGAGTTAAGTGTAAGATAATCAAATTCAAGTCCCAATAACATTTACCGGAAATACAGAGTCCAGAGTTCAATAATAAAAAACACCACTTTTTAGAGATTTAGCAATAAGCAACAAAAGATAGAAATTCAGTTTGTTCAGTTCAGTTTTTTCCCCCTCGAGTGAATCCTCTTCTCGAACATAAAGGATATCTGCATTTCTGGATCTTGCTGCTGCATGGCGCTGTTGTATGTGTGTGAGAGCAGAGGACAGAAGCAGCCGCATTTGGCGCTTGACGGGTGTTAATTTCGGACCCTGCAGGCATCATACGGTACTGTAGAAAACGAGTACCGTCACGTTTTTAGAATTTTGGCATCGACTTGGTACCCAAGTATCGGTTCACGTGACATCCCTAAGAGTTACAACTATAAACCAGCACAAAAATCCCAATTACCACTGTAAGCCACTATGTTCTGAACAGACACATTATATTACAAACACTAACTAAAGTAACATTTATATTTTGGAACATAAAACAGCAAACTGAAACTATTTAGTCCAGCACTCGGGACTAGGCAGGCATGATGGGAAATGTTGGCTGTCCCTTCCGCTACAATACTCAGTATTGGCATGGCGCGGTGCACATCCCTCCCTCTCCCCACACTGCTGCGGCCGTATCGTAAAGACTCTTAATTCAAACTCGACAGAAACAAAATAAAACTCATCAAAACCGTCTGGATTAGTTTTTCCAAAAATCTCCATCTCTTTTTTGGTTGAACTAAATCTTTACTTCACTGAGTTAGATGTGAAAATATGTCGGCTCTACAAGCTGTAGATGTTTTTTGGACAAACCTAAATATAAAGATAAATTCATCATTAGTAAAGATTAAGCTATTTAGAATAGAATAATAGAATAGAAAACACAAAGATGTAAAAACACAAAAGGCAATGTATTGATATCAGAATTTTTTTACTCCCCAATATCGGAATCGGCCCCCAAAGTCCTGTATTGTTCTGGCTCTAATCAAGAATATCAGATGTGGACTGTACTCACTGGTAGATATCCAATTTTTAATAAAAAGGCCAATATCTGTCTAACCATAGAGGATGCACATGCCTGAGCAGCACAGATGACAGGATATGAGCGCTCTATACAAGGCTGCACGTCTGTACCATAACAAGCAATGGAAATATGGGAAGGAAGAGAAAGACTGCTCTGTGTCTGGTCTGGGTCTGTGAGGTGGTTGGCTGATCAGCAGTCTCCCTTGTATCTAATACTGTAACACTTGAAAGCAAAACAATGAGACGGCCAGGTCTGACCGTGGTCTCACATTAACACTGATACAATATCACGTACTGCATGCCCTATTAAAACAACTGAGAAAGGTGCGATCCCGAGGGATCTGTCTAGACTCCGTTTATCAGACGACAGTGATTAGGTATAGTGTCTTATTATGCTTCAAATAAAGTAGGTAGGTACATACAAGACGTTGGACCACGTCTCAAAGTGTATATGTGGTCTGAACAGCCACATTCAAAAAGCCTACCACTATAACCTCCTCCCAGCCTGCCGTGTATCGCTCACACCCTCCAGCTGGCTGTTAACGAGGGTCTTTTGGCCCAGAGAAGTACTCGCATCGGTATTCAGTATCAGGGAGTATCCAAATGTAAGTACTTGCACTCGGTCTGAAAAAAATCGGTGCATCCCTATTGCGCACTAAGCAAAACTCGGGAGGAGTGGCTTGTCACTAAAACGAGAATAGCTGATCCACCTTAAAGGACAGCCCACCTTAAAAGGTAGCTTTGGTATTTTTCAACCTGAACCCTATTTTCCCATGTCTTTGTGTCCAACTGACTAATGGTGGGCAAGTTTGTTTTGGCTGCAACTTGTTTTCTGGGGGAATCCATGCTTTGACCGGGGCAGCAATCGGATTTTTTGCAACACACGCTATACAAATCTACGCATTTCGGTAATCGATTACAGTGATGAGTCGTCAGAGCCTTATCCAGGGTCAGCTATTGTATGTAGCGTTATAAAAACTGCAATTTTCAGTACAAAAGTTCACTATTGACCTTGGGGGACCTTGGTTCATCTGAGAATTTAACCAACTCCATGACAACTGATACTGAATTTTCAGATGACGACTGTGATGTTATGAACACTTAAAAAAAACACTAAATATTTGTACAAACATATTAAATCATATTTATACATTACTCAGTGAAACCACTACATGTTGTAGTTTAGGAGAGAAGTTCAGCAGGTTCCAACAAATACCAACTGGGTGCAGAGTGTGTTAAAACTAATAGACAATATATGCTTTATTAGATGACAGGACACTGACCATACTCATGACTGAAGGAATGACTACATCAGAATTCTTTATAGCACGGTTGGAAAACATTCTAGAGACCGGGGGGGTGCCTGGTATCTGGTGGTGCACGGCAGAGAACCGTTTGATATGTGACCTGGACAGTGGCACGGCTTCTCCCGGCTTCTCTACTTAAGTACTGCAGGGTGAAAGGCAGTGCTGACAGAAAACAGGCCCATCAGGGAGAGAGGGGGAGAACTGCATGCTCCTATGCCAGCACACACAATCTGGGGAGGAAGCTTTAAGCAAACCCTCCCATCTCCTGACAGTGCTGGGAATGCAGAGAGAGGCTGAGCAGAACCGTCCAGCAGCCCTCTGCCACAACACACAGACAGAAGGATTAGACCCTTGCTTAACAGGCAACCATGACAAAGGGTTTGGACAAGAGGTGCTGGGTTGTATGTGTGCTATGAAGTGATGCCATCATAAGAGCTCTTCAGATAACAGCTTGGGTGTGACTAATCTTCTGTTGGCCTAGACAAATCCTGCCTCTGATAAGCAGCAACCGAACTGAGCAGTTGTCCTGATAGAAGATTATGACCCCACACATGGATGGACAAAGTACCCACTGACTGCCAGCTGACTCGTAGAACTCTGGACCAGAGACTCACTACAAAACTTGGAAGATGTTTATAGCCATAACTGTGCATCATGACTGTAAAAACATCTTAGTCAGTAGGGCTGGACGACACACCCAACTCCTGATTCAATACTATCACGATACTTGGGTGTCGATTTAATATATAGCCATTTTTAAGTGTTGCGATTCTGCAAGTATTGCGATTCGATAGTACAATTTATTGAGATTTATGTTCACTTTTTAACACTAGACCATGGGCAAAAGTTGAATCATACACTTCTAGGGACTTTTTCTTTGGAAAATATCTATATTAATACAGTAAAAATGTTTGATTTTCATCATGTATGTAGTCAGAGATGTCCTGAAGTCAAATATATCAGTCATTGTCATGCATTATTTTTTCCCAGCAACCCAAAGATCAAAGAATAAAGACATTTCCCTCTCAAATTAGTGGTATTTTCTTTTTCATTTATAATGTTTTATACTTCTGGTGAATATAATCCAATCAATCGGATTTCCATATATGTATTTTGTATATACAGTTCCCTTTGTTAACACCTTATTTTGAAAGCTGAGCGTAGTCACACATGTCTACTTCCTCTAACTTCTCCAAGTCCGTCTCTAGCTCTCCCGTCAGCACCACTCTTTATCCATCCATGGTCAGCTCCATCGGGGCCGTTTGAATGCATTTAACATAAACGTCAGTATATGGGTGCTCTACAGGTTTGTTTTGGTTGAAGGATACGGAACGGATATGACGTCACGTTACTCAGACTACAACAATGAAAAAAAAGCGGTGACTTCCTTCTACATCCACATAGACTCACAGGAAGCAAATTTATCCGATTCTGGGATTAAACAAGCGATTAAAAATTGTAAAAAAAAAAAAATAAAAAAAATAAAAAAATTGCAATATATAGGTGAATCAATTTCTTTTCCCACCCCTTATAGTCAGTGTCAGTTATTCTGGTAATGAGAAGGGTCGAGACTTCAAAAGTGTCATGATACATAGTGTTGTGAGTTCCACAAAATTCTGCGTATCTAGCCAGTAAGGCTGCATGAATAATTGTTTTAGAATGACAAACTTGGTTCAGGCCTCTGTTCCCATTTTATTCTCACATGACAACAAATCTGCCATGTTAACAGGGATCAGATCAAGCATCTAACCAAGAATTCCAAATTTCTCCCTAAGCTCTGTCCACAAATGGCAAGTGTGCATTAGACACGCAAGAATCTGTGCATAGAAAGAAAAAGCTTTGCAGGAACAACAAGTCCTGACAAAAACATTGTGTTTGCGTTTGTAAAAGGTTTGCTCAATCTGCTGGGTGGACCTTTTTTTGGTTTCAAAGATGACGACAGTTAAAAACAAGCAAATTTCAAGCACATGTAACATCAGACATTTCAATAAGATGAAGCTGTGAAGGCCAGGAAAAATCCTCGTCGCCAACCACAAAAAAATGCATAACAGGAGCCTGATACAACTCACTGCCATAGCTTACAAGCTCTCATAGGCACAGTAAGACCACAGAAGCTGTGACTGAAGTTAAAAGGGTGGGTCCATCTGCGTTCCTTTCTGTTGTTTTGCAAATTCTGGCATTCAAAATTCTATTTCAAAATCGTAAAAAGAAATAATCGCAATACTTAAAGGCAGGGTTGACAATGTTCTCCAGTATACACTATTTGTTATATTGATTGAAATGGTCTTTACACCTCGACAGCTATCCATTACTTATGAGCTCTGAAAAAGGACTGGAAAAGAGCAGTCATCTGTAGCTACTGTAATCCTGTAAAAACGTCTACCAATCGCTGCCTCGAGGTCTGCTTGGAAAGAACCAATCAGATGCCTCCCTGCCTCCCTGCTCGTACTCTACCCTTGGTGTGCAACAGCCTGAACTCAAAGCGCGTCGCTGCTGCAAATTAACTGGAAAATGGAAAAGAAAAGTCAGCCCTGCAGTAGCACTGCCGCGGTTACTTGTCATGAGGTAGCGTTGTTGAGTTGAGGTCCTCTCTCCGCCGCGGTGCTCGTGCATGTGTGTCGGAGGTGTTGCCTTGGAAGGAGCCCCGAGGGGAGCGGGTGGGTTTGGAAGGCGCTCCTGAAGCTATGCTAGTTTCAAATTATGCTAGCTTTCCAACATCGTCGACCCTATCTTTAAGTGAATTTTTTCCCACCTCTAGCTTTTTCCATATGAGCACATGCTCATAATAATAATAATCCATAGTTACTAAAAGGAAAAAAAGATTAAATAGGAAAAAACAAAGTTGTACCTTTTTCAACTTCCCCATAGTACCACTAGCCACCTTTTGAGTCTTTGATTGGGCAGCACCAGCATCTTTGTCATAGCTCAATTCACAATAAATGACATGCTGTCGCATCTCCAGTGTTCGAGTCCGTCTATGTGAACAGAGAACACAGTACCTTTGATTCATGGTCAATGTACCCTAACAGATCACACAGACCTGTTTTGTCTCATCTGTTTTATTTAGATGCCGATTCTTTTATATTGATTATGTTCCAGTGCTTGAGCAAAACAAATGGCTGCCCAGCTTCACATTTGGTCCTTGTCATATGAAAGAGGAAGGCCAAATGTGCAAAGCTTTAACAGGGCTGTAACATCAAATAGGGAGCATTCTTTTAACTGGAAAATTAGAGGCTAGGGAGCCAGTAAAATAGTCCAGGAAGCAAACGTGTTTGATTAGAAGAAATTGTGGTTTGTTTTCTGTGAGATAATTGATGCGTAAAACAGAAGAATCCCTTTTGAAGGAGTGGCATCAATTTGGAATGAAAGAAAACAAACACTATGTTCTTTAGTAAAAACACCAGGGCTCGAGCTTAAGGACGTCCCGTTGTCCCAGGGATGAAAAAAAACAGTATCAGGGAGGATGAAAGTAAAGAAAGAGGATGAAAAAAAAGTTATTGAGACTATGACTGGAAAGCTACTTCCAAAGAAATAGAGATACAGAGGGAGAGAGACAGAAAGAGCGAGCGAGCGAGAGAGAGAGAGAGAGAGAGAGAGAGAGAGAGAAATGTTTCCATATGCAAACTCAGGCCAGTATAAAATAGCCTGTTCAAACATACCGTGTAGAAATTCCATGGAAACATCAGGACCGGCACCAAAACCTTGAAGTCAAAGCCAAGGTAGAACAGTCTCCAAATGGAAGTAGTAGCATTAGTTCTTCTAAAGTTCAAAATGCAGCTTACTAGTCAGCCTTTGTAAGACATAGTGAGGGATAAAAGGACTGTTTGTAAGAATCAGAAATGTCTTGTAAACAGCGACACCTGTGGCCGTGAAGTCAACTAAAGTCAGCATCCTGTTGCTCGCTCTACATAGACATGAACGAGCATCGCTCAAAACAGTGAGGAGACATACGTCAGCTAAAAGCACAATATCACTCTATATTTCAGCTGCTTGGCAGTAATGTTAGCTGACCAGACCAAGGTCTCTCCATGAATCAATGCTGATCCTAGTGTTGGCTTTTCCCGCCTCAGCCTCCCGACCGCGGCCGGAGGGAACAGGGGAGACACCGGAGTTTTGGTCAGAGACGATAACGTTTCTCTCTGCGGAACCCCGTCACTTCACAAGACACGGGAAACCTCTGTTGGTCTGGAGGAGCTGCAGCAGTTATTTCTGCACAAACGTCCACTGAACATTCACTAGATATTCTCAGAGCTAAACTAACTCTTCTGCA
>CAKAOH010037023.1:0-52981 GCA_916701665.1 Sebastiscus tertius | reverse complement strand
CTGTTTTTATCAATGGAGTCTGGTGGCTTTGGCGATAGCATAGATAACAGCTTCAGTTACCCGTTGGAAAGGGCTGTGTATCGGCAAGGTAAAGCAACGAAAATATTCTAAATATAGCATACACTTAAACAAATATTGATTTCTTTTTTTTTGATGGGCTTTTCTTTTAAGTCCACAGCAGTACATTACTTTGCTTCCATGTGGTAACACTTGTCTGCTTCTCCAAACTGGGGGCGTGCCGACTGTCATCTACTGTAGGTAATACACTGACTATGGATAAGTACCTCATACAACCCCGCTTCAAAACCCCTGAACTATCTTTTTAATGAAAAACACTGAATATATATGAGGTGAACTTGATATGCTTATACTTCAAATCCGTGCTGGAGGAAGTGTGTAATGGATTTTGAATACAGAAAGTCCACTCTTTAAATTCTGAATATAAAGTAGAAACTGGAGGGATGTATCTGATGTTAAGATGATCCAGACAGTGCATGTAAGTTATTAGTATATACAGTATAACGATATTTTCTATTCATATCTCCCAGTTTAAAACCTCCTAATACAGCAGTGAATTCCAGACTGCTTGCAGGAAGCCGTGGGGCCTTCTGGTTTATTTCATTATAAGGATTAGCAGCTTTTGCCCCTGGCACACCGGGGCTTAACACCCACATCAGCAGCACCCGTGCTTCTCAGAGAAAGCTGGGAAACATGTTCCATCATTATTACTCACTGCCTTGCAGCACTCAAACATTAATCTCACTTAGGCAAAACACACCAAAGAACAAATGTGGGGCGCAGAGTTTGAGTACTTTGTTCTCCTCCTCTTAGACAAGTGGTGCAGCCCAGTCACTTACACAGACACAGAACAAGACCTTTAGCCTTTGTGTGTTCCTGTTGCCTGACCATGGTGTTGCTTCATATCCAGAGATAAGCTTGCTTCCTTTAACATTTGGCCATTCCTCTCTCACGATTGTTGACAACAAAAGGACATGTCCTATTTGACCTTGGGTGGTAGAGCTTGTCAAACCCCATAAGCTTTTGCCCTTAATTGTGTGGAAATGCTGTTGTACTGCTTTAAATATTTGTGGCACCATCTATTTCCACCCAGCTGAAGTATCAAAACATTTTTTTAGTGCTCAAGATTAGTGGACAACAGCAATAAAGTAATTTGTAAAACCTTTATTCTCGTATCCAAATGAATAAATGAGTATCTTACTGGGTTCCCACACATCCTGGAAAACCTGAAAAACAGTTGACCTATTTTCCAGTCTTTGAAAACACATGGAAAATCAGAGAAAAATTCAAATGTCCTGGAAAATCTTGTTGTCCTGAAACATTATTTCAACATCCTCCTATTTTCCTCAAGCTGAGAATGAACTATCAGGCAATCTATCAGAGTTCCCTAAAACAGATAACAAAGGGCCAAGTTATGTTCAGGATCATATTAACGTTCAAATTGTTGTTTATGAAGAAGAGTATTTTCAATAGGCTGCGCTCGGTTATGTTGCGGAAACACAGTGAACACCCCCCCGCCCCACCAAGTCACGTCACATGGTAGCAAATGCAGGTTAGATGACATTACATGATGTTGCTTTCTTCCAAAGTTGTTGGATAGTAGTTGGATAATGTTAAATTGGTTAGGATGTTTTGTTTAGTTGCTTAAGTTGACGTGCTTGCTAGCTTTTAAATCAGACTTCCACAGAGAGGAACATATTAGTGAATGGCGCGATCCCAGTCTGTCATACCAGCTAGATCATCACTGATAATGTCCTGGAATATGGTCTCTAGAAAAGAGGGCGATCCCTGTCTTTGATTTCATTTACAACAGATTCTTTTGCTAAACTTGATTTCCCCATTTGCACTCCTACATACTAACAATTACTTGTGCAGTATGTAAACTGTATTTAATCTGTTCCCTCCCTGTCTTTGTCAGTGACATACGTAAGTTCAAAGAAGCCAAGAAGCAATTTGACAAAGTGAGCGAGGAAAAGGAGACGGCGCTGATCAAGAACGCTCAGGCTCCCCGCAACAAGCAGCACGAGGTGGAGGAGGCCACCATGATCCTCACTGCCACACGCAAGTGCTTCCGACACATCGTCCTCGACTACGTCCTACAGGTACAACAGCTCACTTGGGGAATGAAAGATAGAAAGTGTCAGAAGTCTTATGTTGCACAGTTTCGATGGACAAGCTAGAAATTTCTGTGTTTTTTTTTTTATACTCGCACTTAAAATGTGCTAAAAAAAATAATGATAGAAAAGCTATGTCCATATTATTTCAGTACGTGCTGTAATCATTGGATTCCTTAAATGCTGAGTCTCATTTTACTCTACATTTTGTAGCACATGACACAATACATTATCTATAGCAAGATGTTGCTGACATGCAGCTTTAGCCCAGCCACACACAGTCGTGTAAGATGTTTTTCTGAGACCTCTAGCCAACATGGATTTGGATGTGGAACTTAATATGCTGAGTCAGGTTGAAAATGCTGAAGTGGCACCGAGAGCAATGAACAGCAGCTGTGTTTGATTCTGTTGCATCCGAAGTGAAACACACACATGCTCATCCACCTGTCATGTTCCAGTTTACACATCAGAGTCGATTTGGCTCAAATATAAAAAGGTATAAGCAGATGCATCAGCAGGACACAGTGTGAAGAAGTTTAATTATTTCTGTCAACAGGACTAACAGCAGCAGCAGAAGAAGAAGATTTTAGATTTTTTTTTTCTTGGTGTGAACAGTGACGTGATAATTATTGAAGGATTTTTCCACAGTTGGTGCCCACACAACACATTTGTAAATAAATGCTGCTATCTTCTCATGTTCAGAACTAAAAACCGCAAAACCGTTGCCTTTTCAGAGGTTGAATCCTCTGTGTAGTGGGAAATGACTTTCAGGGGACTAAATCTTGTGTTTTTAAATCAAACACTGCAACACAACATCTGTCCCCATTCATCGTCTATGGAACAGCTGCACATTTTTACCCTATGACATCACAAATTTGATTGTTAGCACTCCAGTTTTTGGATTTGGGAGAGAGTTGTTCATGTTTACTGTTATTTTTGGACTGTCTTAAACCATAGGAATAACATGTATGAATTTTGAAAATGGGTTTCGTTCCCCTTTTTAAATCTGTCAATCTGTTTAGATCTAATAGACCTTTTTTTCTGACGAAGCCAAACAGATGTCTCGTACTTTGACGTTTCGCAGTAAAAACTGCTCATGTATCACTGAATACATCAGCTGAGCCCTCGCTCTCTCCTCGTGGCCACAGTAGCACTGATGAATGCTTCATGCTTCCTGATAAGGCAGCTGCCAGCCCTGTTATTGAATCGCACTCCAAAGAAACAGACAATGCTGTATGGGCACAGCTCGCTCCAAAATTAGATTTTGAAAAGAAAGCAGGTTTCAAAATAGGTTTGGCATTCTGCTCCAGTGGCCCACTGCATAATCACTCTCTCATAAAATGAATCCTGGCTGTGAGAAATTAGTTGAGAAACAAGTTTTTGTTTTTTTTATCTTGCCTGTTAGTCTGCTTATAGGAAATCTATAAACCCAGCAGCTAGCACATTTAAATGGGTCTCCTTTAAAGTTGCACATTCGCTGTCAGCACTTTTAAAATGCTGCTAACTTCTGCAGCTGTGCTCGTAGGAAACATTTCAGGCGGATTTTAGCTTTATTTTTTTGTTCTTTTTAGATTGTTTTTGTGGCATTTTTGCTTAATTATACAGTGCACAGTTTACAGTGACATGCAAGATGGTAGCGGGAGAGGAAAATATATGAGAGAGGTTGTAAGCCAGACTTGCATTCATGACATTTTAAGAATGTAGCGTTTCTCATTTTACCCTGCTGTGCCACGTCGAGCTAGATCATAAAATACTTAGCTTTGGGTTTGCTTTATTGACTGTTGGTCAAGCCTAGAAAAAGCAACATGTAAATGTGATGTACGATGTGAAAAACACATCATGCAGTAAAACAGACAATACAGCCATCTGACTTCATGCGGATATAACTTACAAACTGTTGCCTAAAATTTAAATACACACATAACACAGAAACACAGAAGCGTAGTTAACACTTAGTGGAGATAAATGGGAATGTCTACAAAACACAACAAACTTGAAATTTCCCCGCCTTAATAGTGACTCATTCGAGCCGAAATCTTGCTCAAACTTCGTCTGTGTGGAATTACCACAACTTACCAACAAAATGCTCGTAAATTTAGCTTGTGGCAGTTGTGTTTGTTGACACCATAATGCACTTTGCTGGTTAACAACTATCGTTTAGAGGTGCCACTCCATTCAAAACTACTAATTGACTGTAATGGAGAGAAGGGGAGCTTGTAAAAGTTGTGATGCATCAGCCACTAGTGTGGCTAGGATGGAAAAATGAGCTTCCTCCCCTGGGTGGGAGTTACAGCTGTGTATAAACACAAAGTGTGGTTTAGTGTTACCAAGGAAAAGCTCCTCACAACCTGCAGCCAAATAAAATATTGCTGGCCACAATAAGGATTTGAACTTTTACTCTTCAGTGGATCTGATTTGTGATGTCCCTGCTTTCATGACCACAAAAAAAGGAAAACCATTGGACCCAGGTTCATCCATAAGCATGAGTGTTAGAATTCATTCAGAAACTGCCTTGCCTTCTGTAGTAGCCAAATACAGCCACCACCACGCCCAGTCAGTGACTCTACAGCAGTCGTTAGTTCCTGTCAGTCACAAAGAAGCCAGTCTGTATTTACAACCTTTGATAATTTATCTCTACTCTGCAACATTAACCTCATATAACCTCCCACGTCAGAGGAGCAGCACAGTGGTAATTAGCTGTATAGATGAAGAGGAGTCTGCTACAAACACACACACAGGAACAGAGAGAGAGACAGGAGGCTACATTGAATGCAGCAGGGTAATGTAGATGATAAGTGAGACAGGCTACGAGAGTTAAACATGAGACACAGAGCTCCTCCTGGTGTCGGTACGAGGAACTACTGTCCAGTAATGCTCGGGGGGGATTTTTCTGCTTCAGTTCGACTCATTTCACGCTTGTCTGCTTTCTTTCATTTGTCTTTTTCTTAAGAAGTTCTTCTTTTTTAGTTTCATCTCCAGTATCTTACCCCATTTCCCCTTCTGTCTTCTGTTCTTTCTTTGTTACAGATATCGTCACTGTAGATTTTTTTTTTTGTCATTTTAGTTTGGTGGTTACCAGGGGTGTAACTAGAGCCGCAACAGTTAATCGACTAATCAATTAGTCACTCGCCAGAAAAATAATTGTCAGCTATTTTGATTATTGATTAATAAATGTAATTTTTCATGCAAAAATACTGTTTTCAGTCTTTTAAATATGGAGATTACCTGCTTTCTCTGTTTTAAGTCATATAAAGTGAATATCTTTGGGTTTTGGACTGACAAAACAAGACATCTTAAGACATCACCTTGGACTTTGAGAAACTGGGATGGCCATTTTTCACTATTTTCTGACATTTTATAGACCAAACAATTCATCGATTCGTCGAGAAAATAATCGGCAGATTAATTGATAATGAAAATAATCTTTAGTTGCAGTCCTAGGTGTAACACAACATCGATCTGGATCGATATATTGATTCAATGATCGATTATCCAATATCATCAATGCAAAGTAAAAACATCGATACATATCATCTTTAAGATACGCCTTTATTTTGAAGTTCCCATGGCAGATCTGTCACCATTTCTGTCCAATTTTGTGAGTTGTGAGTAAATGTAACTGATTGTGTTAAATAAACATATGATATTGTCTCATATCAATCACAGGCCCCTGAATTGTATCAAATTGAAATTGTATCATGGCAGACTTTATGATATAAGCAAATATCGTATAAGAATCGATATGATATTGTATCATGATGAAACTTCTGATTTACACCCCTAGTAGTTGCTCCTGCTTGTATTGAGTTTTCCTTATTGTTTTCCTAATTTCAGTATTAATTAACAGCATCAATGATAAAACCCCCTTTCTTTTTCTTTCTTTTTGTTTATTACAGATCAATGTCCTACAATCAAAGAGAAGATCGGAAATCCTTAAATCAGTAAGTATAATTTTCGTACACATCAAGCGATGCAGCAGCCCTACTGGCTCTCTGAATATCCACCGTTGTCTCCACAGATGTTGTCCTTCATGTATGCCCACCTGACGTTCTTCCACCAAGGATATGACCTCTTCAGTGAACTACAACCTCTGATGAAACAGCTTGGAGGACAGGTACAGGCTACAGAATACACACACACAACACACACATACACACACACATGCATCTGTGTGCATTAAAGAAATAGTTTGGGTGTTTTGAATTGGGGTTGTGTGAGGTACTTATCCATAGTCAGTGTATTATCTACTGTAAGCAATGTGCTGCTGTGTACGGGGCCGGCAGCAAAACGTATTTTAGCCACCTGCTTAGCCTTGCCATCTAGTTGCAATTCAAATGTTATTAGAACATACAGTATAAACTCTCGCAACATAAGCAAACATGAGTCTATTTTGAGCAGAGTAGCGGAATAAATGTTGGCTAAGTTTTCATACCAGTGCACCGTCATGGGTAAACAGCTCTGTGTGTCTGTGTGCGTCCTCTGATAAACAGAGCCTTCCCTCTGAGCCCGAATGTGACTTTAAGATGATTATCACCGTGAAGCTGCTTTTACAGTTAGCAGGAATGAGGAAGAGGCTGGAAAAGGGTTTTCCCACAGTCAGACTCATTGACGGTCAGCTCAGCGAACGCAGCAAAGAAACCCGAGATTGATGCTGAAGGTTGTGGAATATAAACTCTGAGACTGGAGCAGTAGAAGAGCCGAATGAGAGGACGATATTTCTCAAAATCCGGTGCAGGACCGAGGAAGAAAGGAGTCACAGTGCGGAGCTGGAGAGGAGCAGAAGACACTTTTCTTAAGAGAAAAGTGTAGCTTGTAAACATGTTTTTCTGAAGTTTGAGCCAAGAAAAAGGAAGCAAACAGTGTTTTTTATTTGAAAAAAAGAAAAATGACAATTTTGGAAGCCAGATCTGAAGAGTTGAGACAGTGGTCCTCTAAATTGGATTGGAGAGCAGAGTGTGGTTTCTAACCCTTATGCTCTGAAGTTGGAACCATCTGAACGTCGGTGCTATCACATTGACAGACAGAATCAAAGAGTGCCGGGAAAAGAAAAAGGGAGAAGACAGGACCCACTTTGAATAGCAGATTAAGGGAACGGATAAGAGGCGAAATGTAATCTTCTCAAAGCAAAAAGTGATTGAAGTAGAATGGAAAGGCATGGACTGTAAGCCGTCAACACTGTGTGAGCAAAAAGGGAGAGAAGAGCAAAAGACTTTTTTTTAGAAACCAGATTCATGGAGAGGGAAGGAAAGAGAGATAGAGGGCTGGTTACAGAAGTATAAGTGCGTTGTGTGGATTGTAAGCCTGTCGCACTGAATTTGGAACAGTGCAAAACTGAAAGGAGAGGCCGAGCTGTTGGAAGCTGTGACAAGAGGATTGTGGATTATTTCTTTTCTCCTCTCCATCATGAAGCTGAAGAAGGTGGAGAGGCTGTGCAGGGAGGTGTGGAGGAGCTGTCAACAGGTCTGATAATAATATGACTCGATGCCAACGAAGAAGAGATCATGGGTGGGGAAATTAACACTAGAGACCAGGGCTGTGCGATAATTCAATACGATAATTTATCGTCTTTCAATGGAATCGTATCATGATGAAATCATATCTCGAGATATCGTGATACACAATTACGTCGTCTAAATTGATAATAACAAGCACACACTAACTCAAAATTCTCAGAAAATCTGATCAAATTAAGTTAAATTAAGCTATTGTCTTAGTGTGATTACTCTGTATTTGTGTGTAAACATAGTCAGCAGGCATGGATATTAGCACCAGCCAAATGCATGTAAAATTTGCAAGTGGCTGCTAGATATGATTCACTCACCAGCCAAAAAAAACAATGGTAAACCACAGTGGCAGGTGGACAAAAAAGTAAATTTCCAACACTGATAGTCAGTGTATAGCTGGAGATATTTACTCATTTTTTCTATACAACTTCATTTAAAACTGTTTATGTTCATTTTGCACTAAAGAGAAAATACTCTGTACTTTTCATTTGTCAAGTATTTAATTCACACAGGAGTATACAAAATAAGCTTTACCATGTGGTTATTTCATATAGACTATTTATTTATTGAATTACCAGAAAACATGCTATATTGTGATATATATCGTTATCGAGATATGAATTCACTTATATCGGAATAGAAGATTTTGGCCATATTTCCCAGTCCTCCTACTAGAGACCAACAAGATGCTAGTACATTTTGGTCTTCATCTATTCTATAAGGTTTGGTGAGAGGAAATTAAATGGAGGTAAATAAATAAAGCTAGTTGTAGGAGTAAATGTACACTACATTATAGGCGTGACATTGCTGCCAGTGTTTTTGCTTGGGAACAGAAGACTGAACATTTCAATTATTATAAGATAATCAAAGTATTTTAAAAAATGTTTGCCAGAACAACACAGGAAGTTGTTGATGTTACACACAGTAGTTGCAGAAAACTGAGGAACTGTTAGTTAGAGCTGCAACAATTAATTGATTAGTGATCAACTGTCAAATCAATCGCCATTTTGATAATCAATTAATCGGCTTGAGTCATTTAAAAAAAAAAAAGTCAAATTCTCTGATTCCAGCTTCTTAAATGTGAATATTTTCTTTACTCCTCTATGACAGTAAACTGAATATCTTTGAGTTTTTGACAAAACAAGACATCTGAGGATGTCATTATGGGCTTTGGGAAACACTTTCTGACAATTTATAGACCAATCAACTAATCAATTAATCAAGAAAATAATTGACAGATTAATTGACAATGAAAATAATAGTTAGTTGCAGCCTTAGTTACAGTGATGTTCCTGTGGTTGTTTGGTAATGAGTTACTGAGCTGGCATGTGGATAAATGCTTAATAACTGATACAGAAGGTTATAGCAGGGTGGATATATTATATGGGATCAAATATCTTGTTAAACCATATAAACTAAGATGGCTGAAGTTCCTTTTTCACCTTGTTTGAATGACCACTTTATGATTCATGTCAAATATGCCTCTCTTTCCGCCCTTGCCTTTGGAAACAGCTGGACTGCTTCTAAATATATAAATATATTCTGCTGATTGCATCTTTCCATAACACAAAGCCTCAGGGTTGAACATGTGTTGAGTGAATATATTCATTCAAAAGGATGTGTTTTGTATCTTTTCCGTGAATCACATGTCGTCATAATGTTACATGTCAGGACAGATCTGAGCGTAATGCTTCAGTGTGGTGCTGTTAGGAGACAAACGGAGGCAGATTGAAACATTTGATGCGATTGTCTCTGCTGACATGACCAGTGGGGACTGTGTAGTAAGATAGATAGTGAGGTGAGTCTGCCACAAAGTATGTGGGGGATACAAACACACACACCTGCCTTTGTAGATACAGATAGACGGCGTGGACTGGACTTGACTCGCTGTTGCAGTGCGACAGGGGAAAACATTTCCCATCTGATGTTATCAGCCTGCTGCTCTGCCGTCCACCCATTTCCTCCCCAAACAAAACAATAGATCTGGCTGTCTCAATTGCAGTCTTCTCTGAAATGATCAGATTGCATAATTGTCATATTTCCCTCAAAAGTAATATATTTGGTGAAAGTTGGGCACTGTGAATTCAGCAGAGAATAAGTAGATTACAGCAGTTAAAAGCTTCCATAGAAAACTTCAGCAACAAAGGAAGTAAAATGTTGGTTCCACCCTCTTCTGTCTCATTTGGCACACTGACTTCTCTGTAACTCATTAGTGTGAATTGCCGTTTAGCTTGAAGTTGTGGTGCAGCAACTGGTGTCTTTAAAGCCACAAAGGGCATTAAAAGCATATGATGAACACAGCTCTTCTGTAGTAAACATGCAACACTCATGTTTAGTACGCAGATACCGATCCCTCTGTGTTTGATGCTCGATGATTTAGGTCAGATTGCGGTCACAGACTACCAAGAGGGGCAGAGTAGAATTTCACTGCTGTAAGGCAAAATGGCACATTTTCAACATCACCCTGTGACCATCAGCACTTCCTTGAAGTCCTTTTTTAATTTGTTGCTTTCTTCTCCGCTCAAAAGATCCTTTGTTTTCCTCTCTGCACGCGATGGTTACTCGCAGGGGATGAGGAGAATCAATCATCCCCCCATCCAATTTCACACATGACGAAGCCTCCACTGCATGGTCCATTTTGTTTAGAGGAAGAAGGCCTGTCTTGTCTCGATTGTGGCCCGTGGAAAAGTTGTTTATTTGCTGGAACCATTTATGCTCTCAGGAATGGAAAGGGAAGCTGCTGTGTGTGCACAGATTTTAAAGAGGACCTAT
This sequence comes from Sebastiscus tertius, assembly GCA_916701665.1. Classification (NCBI taxonomy): domain Eukaryota; kingdom Metazoa; phylum Chordata; class Actinopteri; order Perciformes; family Sebastidae; genus Sebastiscus; species Sebastiscus tertius. The sequence goes on along the minus strand of CAKAOH010037023.1, from coordinate 42,573 downwards.
TATGCTCATTTTCAGGTGCATACTAGTATTTTGGGTTTCTATTAGAACATGTTTACATGCTTTAATGTTCAAAAAACGCTTTACTTTTCTCATACCAGCTGTGCTGCAGCATCTCTTTTCGCCCTCTGTCTGAAACGCTCTCTTTGAGCTCCTGCCCCGCCTCCCAGAAAGGCCCAGTCTGCTCTGATTGGTCAGCTGGCCCACTCTGTTGTGATTGGTCTACCAAACCATACTCTTCGGACTCTGCTCCAGCTTCGCTCTATTAGCTTTTTTTTTAAAGCTTGCCAAACTAGCCTCTAGGCAGGTATTATGCAAATGTGTTACTTGGTGACATCACCACGTTACAGAAGAAAAGGCAGGACTTTAAGAAAGGCATTTCAGGCAGTTCAGGAGCAGTGTTTCTGTGGGGGAGAGCAACTCCCTTTGACTTTGGGCTTTGTAACTTTGTAGACCTTTTACATGCACAAAAAACTATATAACACACTAAAGGAAAGGGGAAAAACAAAAGCATAATAGGTCTTCTTTAATGGTTAAGAGTGTGTGACTTTCACACATACTCACTGCTTTCTCTGTAATTGTATGGCGAGACGACTCAAAAGAAAGAATGTGACACATTCATATTTTGCCTTGAATGGGAATGTAAACATGAAGGCAGCAAAGCGAAAACATCTTGACCCATGTTGGAATATGGTTTAAGTTGTTTGTGTCATTTTGGATTTCATTCCTTTTGAATTAACCCAGTACAGAAAATAAGTTTTCGAAAAACAACAACTCAAGGAATGTGTCTTAAACCTTTATGTGTGTGCTGTTTTGAATTAAACACTTGTGATCAGCTGGTTTGTTAAGCTTGACTAATCAGTAGTTCTGCCTCTTCCAGTTGGACCTGCTGGTGGTGGACGCTGCCAAAGAGAAGAGGGACATGGAGCAGAAACACTCCACCATCCAGCAAAAGGTACACACACAATATGGTCTCATCTTCACTTACATTTAAACACAAATGGAAACTAAACAGCATTCATATTTTTAGCACTTTGCATGCAAATCACAACATCATTTTAGACGCACAATTGTGAATATATATCATAAATGACAACTTTATCCTCCATTTATCTGCCCAGCAACCTGAAAAACACAGATACCTAAACACTTACTCAGCGTGCCCGGCATGACCAAGCTACTCAGAGCCTGGATTTCTCCTACATGTGTAGTGACTTTATGGTTGTTAGATCCCGCAAAGCCTTTCTCATTGCACTCAAGCCTCCTCCTATTAAAAGTAAACCCACAGCGCTCTGCTGGGATCTTGTAGACTTACCTTCTACCCCACGGCCTCTGATCACAACCTCCCTCACTGCTCACCTGCACCAAGCTCCCTCTGACCACTATGCTCTCAGAATTGGGGTCACCATGCTAAAATATTACAAGCTTGTGGTACAGTAAAGCATTTTATTGCTAGATTAATTATAATACTACGGACAAATAAATTATTTGCAATTGAAAGAAATGTTCCATATAAAATAATTTGCCCAGGGGAGCATTCACATACCAAAGCTATCAATTTCAGCCGTTCACTGTACAGTCGTCATTTGCATGAATGGAGAGGTAGTACTCTGGCCTCAGGTGTAAGGTGATCCCTGAAGGATGATCTCAGCCACACGCCCATGCATTATTGACAGCTAACGGAAACCCATTTCCAAACAAACAAGGTTGAGTTTCAGTGACCTCCCATCGCTAGTCAGCACCCACGCTAATCCTAATATCCCCACTGAGTCACACTTGTTGATATGTTTCCAACCAGAAGGGACATTTTGCAATTGCAGAAATGTCATAACTAGAAATATCACAACATGTTTTGCCCCTAAATGTTTAGTTTCTCTAACTAAGGCTGCAACTAACGATTATTTTCATTGTCGATTAATCTTTTTATTTTTTACTCCATTTATTGTTTAATTGTTTAGTCTATAAAAGGCCCCGATCACATGGAGGTGCGTTGCTAGAAATGCATCGCCCACAAAACCATTGTTTTCGTATGGTACAGCGCGCCTGGCGCGCGCTCTTCTCTTGCACCGCGTTTTTCCAGCAGTTTTTAGACACGCATAAAAGTTAAAGAAATTAAAAGTAATAAAGTATTCTCAACTTTTTGGCGCCAGGCGCGGAGTCGCACCACCTGGCATTGACAGGCGGCCAATCAAATCAAGCAAGAGGCTGGCTTTACTACTTTACCACTTATTTCCTCTTGTTTTGGTGCCGGTAGATGTGGCTGGCTGGCTAGCTAGTTAGCTGTTGAACTGTGAGAGAGCTTTGGAGTATGTGAGAGGGGATTCACATCTCATGTTGTGATAGTTTCACTATTGTCTTTGAGAGAGAGAGAGAGAGAGAGAGGGCCATTAATAACTTCTGATCGCCCAGTTACGCTCACAGCCCCACTCCACAGACGCATCAGCTGTTTTGCCCATAGCTGCGTCTGTAGTGAGGTGTCTCTGTCTGATCGGGGCCTTAAAAAAAAGAAAATATTCACATTTAAGAAGCTAGAATCAGAGAAATTTAACTTTTTTTCCTTGAAAAATTATACACTAATTTTGAATACTAATCAAAATAGTTGGCGATTAATTGATTAATCGTTGCAGCTCTATCTCTAACATTCACTAGTTATTTAAAAACACTTTTGCCTTCAGCTTCTGTTAATTTTGGACACTGTTCTCTTCTCTATGAACCCTCAACAGAACAAAAGTTAAGCAGGATGTGGGTTGTTATGTTACAGTATGTGGTGTGGTGGTAAATTGCCCTTAGCTTTAATTGTACATCACACAGCATCATTAACTCCAGACAACATCTGGCAGCTCTTTACCCATCTGTTGTCTGCTTGGCTTCTGTCTGCCTATCAGTGACGTTCATTTCAGTCTCCAACTGTGTGCAAGTAGAACATCTTCTAAGCTGTCTTTCTTTTTTCACCCCCTCTGTTGTTTCCGTCTGCCGCTTTGTCATTTTTTGTGTGTGCCAACTCCATCTGTCTTTTTCTTTTGCTTCTCTCTCTCTCTCTTCCCTCTTGCTCGGTCAGTGATGTTACGTGTGCCAACTTCCACCTGTCCTTGAGCACCTATCCTCCACCTTCCCCCCCTCAATTTAACTAGATGCTATTTATATGTTGTCTCGCTCTCACCGCTCTCGCTCTCTCTGTCGTCTGGCTGTTTATACACCGACACTCCTAACCAACTGTCTCTTCTTTTCTTCTACTTCTGCTCTTTTTCCCCCCGCGTCTCTTCTTTTTCTACTCACTTCAGGCTGCTCTGCAGGTAAGCTGTTAATCTTCCTTTTTTCCCCTCGCTGTCATTTCTGCGTCATGTGTGCATGGCTGGATAGATACTGTGCACGTTGCTGGAACTGCTTGGGGCTCCACCTCTGTAGCTCACGTCATTTGTAGCGAGACGAGTGAGCCGGTTCATCACAAGATCAAATGATGCCATTTAATAGATTCCTGCCATCACGCATCTCCTTGTGCCTTTAGTGTATGTATGTGTGTATATATATATATATATATATATATATATATATAAGTCGACCTCAATTCATTAATCAAATTAAGACTGTTTGATACCATTATGCCTTATTGCACATGACTTTCCACACTGTATCATGCTACTTGTTTTGTGCTCAGTTTGGTTCAGTTCTTTACAGATGTTAAATCAACGTGTGTTTGGTATTGGCAAGAAGAATGGACTCTATCACATTTCATTTTATCTCTCAAAGGTTTCTAGTTGGGTATTCTACAAATGCAGTGGAAAAGAAATGCATTGCACTGGCATATTTACCTTTTTGAAATTAGCAAAAGCAACATTAGCTGTTAAGATGATTTGATTCGGTAACACTTTACAGTGGCTTCACTCTGGTGTATTAACTTGTGCTGCATTACTTAATGAAATATCCCTAACATTAATATTTCCCCAATGGTGCAGGTCAAAGTGCACAAATGTTACTTATTATAATATTAGGCTATAATCAATAAGCTCCCCAGGCTGACTTTAAGTGAGTGACCAGGTTCTTGTTCTGTCTGTTTTCGGCACTGTCTCCTAAAATGACGTTCCCATACAACTAAACTGCATCCTTAGTTACGTTTGGAAGGAAAACGTATTTTGTCGCTCCTGGACCTCCGGAGACCGTTGTTTGTGTCCCAAGTGAAACTAAAAGTCAGCGTTCACTCACATAGTCATTTTAAGCCAAATCATGATGTTTTGTTTTTTTAATAAACCTAACTAAGTAGTTTTGTTGCGTATTTTGTTTTGTTTCAATATACAACATTAATCACATGTTTAAAACTATTTAAAACTGCGACTTGAGAAAATATGTTTCTTTCCAAACGTAATTGAGAATGCAGTTTAATTGTATGGGAACGTATTGTGTGTTCCAATACCCATACTATCATACTATTTAGTATGCCAGAAAAATATTTATTTAATGCTTAATAAAGTATAATTAGTAAATTGATCTACTGATCTGTATTGACCTTAGTTACTAGGATCATTTGCACCAACATAAACAAAACAGACTTCTACGCATATCTCTGACTCCTCCTCTCGCCTCTGTAGTTGCGTTGGTGATGCAAATTGTTTACTCGTGGTTTCTTTTTCTCATCACTTACTGGTTGTAAGGGTGTGAAGGTTGGGCACACTGGCAATGTTGTGGAACTGGGCAGAGAAAGCTTCTTTTATACTCAAGTGTGAGCCAGAAAGTGAGTTTTGAAAATCCGAAGTCTTGAAAAGTAATTGGTTAATTGTTTGTTTTGATGAATGACCATATCGGTCTCCTATTATTTTATTATGTGTCATAAACCATTTGACACTAAAACCTTTACTTGTTGCCCCCTTTAGGATGTTTTTGTCGCTGGCACACTGTCCACTTTATTTGTGCTTGCACACAAACCTTTCTCATTATTGATATATTGATGAAACCCTCCATCCTCACGAAGGTTGAAGGGGGTTGTTAGGTTGTGTTTGTATGCTTCCTATCTGCCTCTGTGCAGCAGAATCACTATAACCACAGGGCATTACAGCGTCACGATGGTGCTAACGGAGAGAGAGAGACGGACTGCTGACTTAAAGATTTTCCTGTCTTGTCGCATAAAGAAAGAAAATATGTCGTTGGCTTTGAAGTGGCTATGGTATTAAAATGATCTAATTGTTTTCTGCTAGAATAAGCCAGTCTCTTAACTGTCATATACACTGAATGTCATTTTAAAGACTCAGACATTCAGCACGGTTAAAGGAGTAGCTACTTTATTAACACACACGAGGGAGGTGAGAGAGTGAGGGGAAAAGCTGAGTGCGCGTCTGTTAAATTGAAGTCATTATAAATGTTTGATGCCCGAGCTCCTCTGCACGGTCCACTTGATTATTCTAACCCAACAGTCACACCAGCATCACACACATACACACACAGGTGACCTTCGCTTAGGCCTCAGGAGGAAGAGGAGGAGCAGAGGCAGTGACGAAAGGTTTGATAGACACACACAGTCATAGGAGAGGAGGAGGTGTGTTTGTTGAAGAGACAGGCCACGCTGCTTAGGCTGACACACTGCCATCGAAATGCTACACAGGGAGACTTTGAGATAGCGAAGATTCATCGGCCTCAAGGGGGGAAATATCCACACACAGAAAAGGGTGCTCACGCTCCATAAGACCTGTGAAAAATGAAGATTTTCAGCCGTTTTCACTACGTTTGGTATCTGGTGAGTGCACCTAAAGGAGGGAGATTGAGTAGCTGTGTGTGTGTGTCCATGCATGCAACAGTGTCTCAGTGCCAATGCCTATTTATAGTAGTTTATTTTTATGTTTCTTTAGTATGATTGTTTCTCTTGTGTGTACGCCATTTTTTATTTTGTCAAATCCATGATACCTAATATTCCTGTGGTAGAAATACATATTTCTTTTCTCTGTGTGCCGTTCTCTTGCTGTGTGTGACATTTTAGGAGGTGACTGAGCCCGAGTCTTTACCAGACTGCCGCAACTTTTGCGCTTGGAGGTCGACCTCCGTACGTAGAGTCACCACATCGATTTCCATCTGACTTCCGCTTTGTAACCCTACCTGCCGGCCCCCGTCTGTCACCTCCTCTCCTCTCCTGCACACGCTAACAGACTGCATTGCAGTGTTTGTTTGTGTGGATGTTTGCACCTTCGTCTGTTTTCTGACTTTCGAGTGTCACACATGCATTGATGTGTCTTGATGATGCAGCATGTTCATTTTGATGCCTCATTGTCGGTGCAGGTGTCCGCCACAGCGAACTCAGGTTGCTGGTTTGATGTCAGTGAGTGGTTTGCAGTCCATTGTCACTTTTTTGCTCATTGGATGATAAAGAAACACATCTCTGTTGTCAGGCGAAAACCTTGCTTCTCTAAAATGTTTCAGGAACTAAAAACAACAATCGCACCCACTTAGTTTGCCATTAGTTCGCACTTAGTTACCACTACCTGTTTTGAAATGAATGTAACAGGGTTGAAAATGGTTTCCCAGGCCCAAGCGGTCACAGACATTTCTCAACCTACAGTTGAAACAAGAGAACCAGAATGGTTTTCACATGATAGCAAGAGTGTTGCAGTATATGTGTTTCATTGTTTGGACTCGGTATCAATCAGGGATTTTGTAAGATTGTATGGATATTTGTGCTTGTGTGTGTGTGTGTGTGTGTGTGTGTGTGTGTGTGTGTGTGTGTGTGTGTGTGTGTGTGTGTGTGTGTGTGTGTGTGTGTGTGTGTGTGGTGCACATGTGCAAGTGAAAGCACACCTGCATAAACGTGGTCGATGTTGTTGTCATGTTTTCCCTAAGCTAAATTCTGGGTGGTTTCCTAAAGTTCTGTTCACACTACAAGCGTCAAAAGCAACAAAACGGCCAGCGTTGCCAACTACATTGTTGGCGAGTCGCCGTTAAAATGTTGCTCTAGCGCTCGTTGACGTAGCTATGACGTTAAATAGCACAGGGAACGTATAGATTAAAAAAACAAACTTAAACTTTATTAGATTCGTCATATGTAATGAAACTTGACATGAATTTTGACTTCTGCATTTAACCCATCCTAAGGAGCAGTGAGCTGCTGTAAAGCGCCCGGGAAACAACTTTAGGTTCAGTGTGTCGCTCAAGGACACTTCCAACATGTAGACAGTAGGAACCGGGGATCAAACCGCCAACCTTGCAGTTGAAGGATGGCCACTCTTGTGGATGACGCTTCACCACATCATTGGAGCGCTGAAAAGAGTTGAGACCAGCTCAACTTCATTTATAATGCGTCACGCCCATCATGCAGCGTTAAGTGTCGGGCGTCAGTTTGTAGCCTCATGCTACCGACTTCCTTTGCAAATGATTTGTAGTCTGTTGCTGTGAAGCTGGTAGTGTGAACACAGCATTATTCAGTCAGGCATCATACCACTACTGAGGTTCTGAGTTATGCATTTCTGTGGCTTAAACATGTAGGTATTTGGACAGTTGTGAGAATTGTGTGGCCCTACTCCCGAGGTTAATTTTGTCCAAGCTCTAGGAAAAGGTGATTTGTTGAATGCAGCCTGGACCGGTACTTTCCATTACCTTTCTGTCCGGAAGCTTAATACGGACACAGTTTGTTCCCCTTGTGCACCCAAAATAACCTCAGTTGTCCCGGTGTATGTCATGCTGGAAAATTGTGTGCCTCTGTGTGTGTGTGTGTGTGTCTGTGCATCCATCTGATACACCATGGTATCATAAGCTTAGGGCTTTTGCTCAGGTTACATTTACAGATCCAAGCAATGAGACTGTGCAGTCATGCACTACAAGTAATACACTACATCAAACAAACATGTAGTATATAAATCTGTAGACTGTTGAGTGTCTCTTCATTATGTGAACCTACAAAAGGTAGATTTTAGGTTGTTGTCTTTGTTGGATCTGATCTGCACTCAAGAGCACCTGCTAGACTGAAAGTTTATAAAGCATACATGTATGATTAGTATAAATGTTTGAGTACACTTTATTGGAGCATGCTTTCATCCTCCATTCCAATCATGTACTCTTTGTCTTAAAAGACAATTTTGCTTTGCAGGAAGCGTTTAAAATACAACACTTAAATATGACATTGTAAAGAGAAACCTCTGGAACAAAGACAGAATGCAGTCAACCTTTTATAGTTTCCTCCACTGAGAATAGGGATGTGTATAATCTTTTATATATTTGTCCTGTCGTTATGTTCAAGTTTAGCACGGTTGCTTTCCAGGAAGCAAACAGGAAGTAGTAGTCATTGTCACCACCTGCTGAATGGCTGAGATCATTTCCATTCAGCACACAGAATTATCAATGTTGTCATATTTTATTTTTTACTGTACTAGTGCATACAGTAAATACTGTTCTCAAGTTTTGAGCTCATTTCTATGTCAAAGTTATACTTTCTTTTTAATCAGAGCACCAGGTCATAATTGGTTTCATAATAGAGGACAAGGTCAGTCTTTTTCTGTGTCAGATATAATACTCTGATACTATAATACTCAAAATACTCCGAGTGTTTCTGGAAGGACAACAGAGAAGGTGATTCCACAGCTCACTACAGTAACAGACCTAGAGCTGTAATTGGTTGTGGAGATGGTGACACTCGGTGTAAACTGACTCCATAAGGACACACATACATACGCACACGCCCCGCATGCATACATCATGGTATTCAGTGTCACTTGAAGCTGAGAAAGCCGGGAGGGTGTTAGGAAAGTGTGGCAGCAGCTCAGGTAGTTAAAGCTAGACGGTCCCATGACAACATAACTCAGTGAGAGAAAGGAGGCATGAAAACTCACTTTGCAACTTTACTCCTTGGAAGACAATAACAAACTCACTATCTATCTAGCTGAATACTTAACTAATTAAAACTATATAATGCCATTGTTCAGTGCAGTTTTCACACTTCCAGGATTTGTTAATGTAGCCTAGGGATTGTTTATGGTGTGCAAATGCAGAGTGATGGGAACACTGGACATGGTGGACAAACCACCAACTATGTGATTTTAACTTTTGTTTCTATTATTAACTGTATTATATATTATCTAGACAAAGCAAATACATTCTGGGATATGTTTTGTCCGCTTATTAGTTCCACTTGTCAAAACAACTTCAGAGACAGAGGGAGATGTGGATGAAGAAGAAATAGTCTGAAGCCTTGAACCTCAGAAGACAAATCTCACTGAAGTGGCGTATAACTCAACATTAGAAGATTTTACAATAGTTTGTTAGTTGTATTTTTACCCTCCCTTCTCAGACAATACATACTTAATCAACTGAAATAGATTATAACTCTGCAACCATCCGACCCTGTCTCCTACAAAATTACGTTCCCATACAACTAAACTGCAAAGAAAACACAACAAAAAAGTGCAACAAAACTTTTTAATTAGGTTTAGTAAAAAAAACATCATGATTAAAATAAGTAAACGTTAAGTTTTGGTTTCACACGGGACACAAACAGCGGTCTTGTGGGGCGAAAGTCTAGTGTTTGTTGACCCATCCATCACCCTGGCCTCGTCCCTAGGTGGAGTTCTGCAGGCTATCATTACAAACGGATTTGTGATACCTCAGAAACAAACGTAATCCGTTTCCCTCTAAACATATTTCACAATGCAGTTTCATTGTATGGGAACTTGATTTTTAGGAGACCAGGCTGAACCATCAGCTGTGCTTGTGTGTTGTTTCTATCTTGTCCGGTTGTTGGTGTGAAACATCATTCAGGTCAGTGTGAGAAGCAGCCGAGCAGCGCTGCTCTGTACAAAGTCACTTATCACAACTGAGACTGATGGCCCTCATTTGTGACTTTGGGAAAAGTGCTGAGTCACTGCTTACCCCCAGAAAAAAACACTATGACCAAAGGAAACTATCAACATTTTAAATGTTGGTAATGTGGGAATTTTTTATTTTATGTTTGCTTAATATTTTCTGTCTTTGCTCTCTTTCTTTTCTGACACGTTTTGTTCAGGACTTCTCGAATGACGACACCAAGCTGGAGTACAATGTGGACGCAGACAATGGCATCGCAATGGAGGGTTATCTGTTTAAGAGGGCCAGCAATGCCTTCAAGACGTGGAATAGGTACAACAGACACGGTCCAATTTGCGTCTTTATGAAGATATCTAAAATTCAATTTTATGATAAGGATTTACTATAGTAAGCAAGTAGCAAGCGCTGTCATCAAAAATGTGAACAGATATTAAAGGTGCTTTACATTTGAATACATCAGCAAGTGTTCTAATAGGGATTTTTATCACTGTCAGAAGAACATAATTAGGTTTGATGTAGAAGGAAGAGGTTAATACTGTAGTATCAATACTGTACTTAAAATACTGTTCCTGACAATCATACCACTGTCACCTCTTTCTTTTAAAGTTGACCCATATAACTCTTGTCGTATTTATTCCTCTTGACCCAACAAACTGTTTGAAACGGGTACAGATGAGGCTTTGGTTGGGATTTCCTCTCCTTCCTCTCGCTCTCTACAGTATTTAGATATAACCTCTGAATAAATGTGTCTACTAATCAGCTCTCTCGACATTGCCATCGCTCTCATTCATGCTACAATCACGTCAAAGCGTGTTATTTTAGGAGCGTTACTGTCGACTGCATGTGACTTTTTTGTTTTTCTCCTTTCAGGCGTTGGTTCTCCATCCAGAACAATCAGCTAGTTTACCAGAAGAAATTTAAGGTATGTCAAGTGACTCCCTGCACACCGACCACAATCAAATATGCATGTGTTTGACTTCCAGCACAAGTAACCCGGTCATGTATTTTTAACAGGATACCGTAGCTTCATTTAAGAGCTGTAGTAGCCGATTCAAAACAGACATTTAGTGTAGTATAAACCATAGCTGTATGTGAAGATGTGTTTCTGTGTGTAATTGTTTAATATGATGCAGTCATTATACAGATCCTATATTCTGGAAACTTGTACAGAAGATGAATATGTTTGTTGCATTTCAAGAGCATTTGGACAAAAACAGATTGTAGCTTTGTTTGACACATTTTGTTATTTGCTAAAGTGTAGAATGGAAAACACATTTATGCAAAGCTGTTAGTAGTCACATATTGTTTTTTTTGTTTTTTTAACAATGTGTTTATTGAGATTTTCCATGTTCCCCTACAACAAAAGGTACAATACAATCAATACAGGCAGAATCAGACATCAATTCCTCCCCCCACCCCTCCAAAATAATAGACAAGAACCCAGACAAGAAAAAAAAAAAAAAAAAACATGAACAAGTGACAAGAGATAGACATAGCGACAGGATAAACCATGCAATATATTATTCTGTTACATAGGGGTGAGGGAAAAAATCGATACAGCATAGTATCGTGATATTTTACGTGCCAATATTGTATCGTTGCGCGGACGTCAAGTATCGATCTTTTGTTATATAAACTAATAACTTCTTAACCATCCGACGGCCCGACGGCTCTTCAAAGTCTGAGATGAAGAGAATGAAAACTGTATCTTATTAGATAAAACAGATGTTGATGAACTGCATAATTTGCAGTCGAAAAAGGTAATAAATCGCAATATATATTATTGCAATACTCAGCATATCGCAAAATGTTTCAAATCGCAATAAGATCGTATTGTGACTTAAGTATTGTGACTTAAGTATTGTGGGGCCTCTGGTGATTCCTGCCCCTGCTCTTACATAATGTTGCAGTGCACTCAGCCTTTTTGTGGTTCACCCAGACTTTGAGTAGTTTATAGAACTTCTGTGAAGTTCACCTTGTGCGTGCGTGCGTGCGTGCGTGCGAGTGCGAGTGTGAGTGTGAGTGTGTGATGTGTTTAACCAAAGCTGCTGTGTTGTCCCCTCAGGACAACCCGACAGTGGTGGTGGAAGATCTGAGGCTATGTACCGTCAAACACTGTGAGGACATAGAGCGCCGCTTCTGTTTCGAAGTAGTGTCACCCACCAAGTAAGTTTGAGTCCCTGTTAGTCTAATGAGCGCTGGAATATGTTACTACAGGTGGGAAGGTGGAGTAGCAGTGTACCCACCTCCTCCTCCAGCATACAGCAGCTGTGTGATGCTCTTCTGTCCCAACAGGAGCTGTATGATGCAGGCGGACTCAGAGAAGCTGCGACAGGCCTGGATCAAAGCCGTCCAGAACAGCATTGCCACCGCCTTCCGCGACAAGGGAGACGAAGGCGAGGTAAAAACCAAACACACTGAGTGGATAGTTGAAGGGATTCACATATACTTTAGATAAATAAATGATGTTGAAGCTATGTTTATGTATGTAACACCAAGTTCCCATACATGAGTTTACATTCAGTTTCCCTTGTGTAGACTGTTAGTGTTCGCTGCTACAACGCCCCAATTACACCAAAGGGATAAAGTTTGATTTAATTTCATCCTATCCCATCTTACTAAACCTTTACCATCCATCTGGATTTCTGTGCATCCCCCTGTCTCTCTCATGTCAGAAACTGGATAGGAAGTCATCCACATCAACAGGGAGCCTGGATTCTGGCGGGGAGCCGAAGGAGAGACCACTGAAAGGAGAGAGCGCCCTGCAGAAGGTCCTGGCCATCCCAGGCAACACCTGCTGCTGCGACTGTGGCCAGCCAGACCCCCGCTGGGCCAGCATCAACCTGGGCATCACCCTCTGTATACAGTGCTCTGGTATCCACAGGTAAAGTACTAGTAATAGGTCTTTTTAATATTGAAGCTACAAACAGCAAGGCACATAAAAATGACTAAATGAATAAAAGAAAAGGAAAATCACAAAGGAAGATACAAAGTCATGAAACTCTTAAATAACCAACTTATACATTTTACTGCTATGACAATTTAAAGAGGTTTATCCCAGAAAAGAGAAACACAGGGAAGCTAATAAACCGAGGAAACTAATATCCGCACCTTTTATTTATTTGTCTACCACTATGCAGGAATACAGTTCATTTTGAGTTCATTTTGGTTCCATGGAAACCGGAAAGGAAGAAAGCGGTCGTTGCATGTTTGCTGTTCAATGTTTTGTACAAACTGTTGGTCTTTAGGGATTTATGAAATGTAAACACCCTGTTATGAACACCCAGGCTGCTCTGGATGTTGTGACGACCTTTAATTACCAGGGTAAAATATTAATTACCCTTCAGGCTGAATTTTAATTAACATAAAAGTGTCTAGGGATTCAGACTATCTTTGTTACTGCAACAACAAATAATGGCCTGTTTAAATCATTGGCACTTTGCCTCATCAGCAGTTATAGATTTTTTAATATACATATGTATTACAAACAAAAGCGCTGAGCAGTCCGAGCACTGTATGTTTATCTGAGAACTACCTTCTCTACATACCTACTGGCTGCTAAGCCCATGAATCTGCAGACCCCAATTTTCACCTTGTGGCTAAAACCTAAACTACACTCGTGTGTTTAACAGTATAACGGTCTTCAAGACTTTCCAGCATTTTACTTTTTAGCCCATTTACAATTAAAGCGTAATCATCAATGACATTGTGCTTTTTTAAATTCTTCTTTCACCTGCAGGAGTCTGGGAGTGCATTTCTCTAAGGTTCGGTCTTTGACTTTGGATACATGGGAGCCAGAACTTCTAAAGGTGAGGGAGGAAAAACTGTACATAAACAAATGTACATGAACATCCAGGTTCAAACTGAAAGTCTTATTTTTTAACAAATAACTTTAAATGTATTTGTATTGCACCTTTCACAGTTGATGTGTGAACTTGGAAATGGAGTGATCAACCAGATCTATGAGGCTCGGCGAGAGGAACTAGGAGCCAGAAAACCACAGCCAGGAGACCCAAGGTACACAACTGGTAGAAAGCATATTGATATTTTCAGACTTATTTTCTCCCTTGATTAATTTCTCACCTAATGTATTTCCTGATATGTAGTGTTTTTCTGTGTCTGACTGAAAATAGTTAATAGAAAATAATTATTTAGAATAGAGGCGTTATCAACTTAATTTATAGAAAATTTGACTTTAGCCTCATTGTGATAAATTAAATCTGCAATCTGCAGCTTTTGCATCAAATTGGACCTTCTTTGAGTAGATTCACCTTATTCACAAGCCCAAGTCCTTCTTGTTCCTAATAGACACGAGGTGGAGGCCTACATCAAAGCCAAATACGTGGACCGCCGGTTTGTACGCCGGCCGTCAGACGAGGAGCTTCGCAACAAAGTGGTTTCTCTGAGCAAACAGGAGAAGAGACTGAGCAGCAGCTCTGAGCATCTGCCCCCGAGACCGCCACCACCCACCCCGAAACTCCGACCCGGTCAATCAGGTTAGTAGAAAAATGAACTAACATAACAACACACCTTTCAACCCACGAGTTTGTGTTTTCTGTCAATTTTCCCTTGTCTCTGAACTGAAAGGGATAGTTTGGGTGTTTTGAAGTGGGGTTGTATGAGGTACAGTACTTCTCCATAGTCAGTGTATTACCTACAGTAGGATGACGGTTGGCACGCCCCCAGTAATACACTGACTATGGATAAGTACCTCATACAACCCCACTTCAAAACACCCAAACGATCCCTTTAATGAATAACAGACTGACAACAAAACTCATTCAAAGGTACAGATCCTGACCTGGGTGGTGTCTGGCAATTACACAGCTGATTAACACTAAAACTTGTTCTTTAGCTGGATGGATTTAAGACCACTAGATCCAACAAGCTTTCAGGACTAAATACAGTATTTACCTGTGACTAATAAAAATCAATTTGTTGGATCAGTAGTTTTTGTCATTTTCACTTAACTCCAATGACTGGATACTTGGATGGGGAGCAGTGTTATATTAAGTTTTCTCAGTGTCTAAATTCTTTTTGGCAAATTCCTCTTCTAAATTTCTGATATCCCCCAACTTATATTACCTGGTTACTAAACAAATACAATAGGATTTCAGAGTTTGGATGTTTTCTGTTATACAGAACTTTTAGTGCCTCTTCAGAAACAAAGTTGCATCAAGAGGGCGAAGTCAGTGTCATTTGTCATTGTGGACACATTTTCTATTGTGTGCTGCTCTTTGTGATTTTTTGCACTGCCGTGGAGACCCATCGGCATACTGCATGTTCTCTGTGAACAGCATATGCCTGAGCCCTCTTTGCCTCCCATTGCTTCTCGTAGTCTGTCTCTTCCAGTGTCGACTGACCTGGTAGTCTAACTATCTCTGCTTCCACCCCGCTTCCCACTCTCTCCTCTTCACCAATCTCTTTCTTTCCTCCTTTCCTGTTCTGTGCTTCTGGACTAACTCCTGCTCTCACTGCCTTACCCTGTAACTCCTCACCCTGCCACTCAATTCACACCCTCCGCCTTCCAATTCCCAAACTCCTATTATCCCTGACGTAGCTGTTGCCAGCGGCACGGAGGCCCGCCGCGACTCTCTCTTCTGTCCTGACGAGCTTGACTCGCTCTTCTCCTACTTTGACAACTCTGCCAAGCTCAGGAGCAGTAAGTACTAAATGCTTAGTGTTTCGCTTGCTTCTCCATCCCCTCTGTACCATTTGTATTCACTGCTTTGGGTCTGTGGACTAACAACCCTTCATCCACTCCTCTGTTCCTCCTTCATTCAGACCTTCTTAATGGATCATCCCACCATGTTAAGAGCATTTCAGAGCATACCATGTTTTGTTTTTCCCGGGGATTGGGGAGTGTTTCTCTCACACATGGTTTTGGTCAGTGTCTGGTATTTGCATTTGTATTTGTTTCATCATATTTTTGGTATTTAGGGACCTGAAACATAAGGTGATGGCGGGGATCTGTCCTCCGGTTCTCTTTCTGTTGATTTCAGCACTTACTGTACAAAATATTAGGACCACCTGTTGTCTCTGGTAATCATACTAGAGGAGAAATTAGCTGTCAAAAGCCAGTAGGTGTTCAAAAAAAACAAAAAAAAACAACATTTATCAAAAGAGGGGCTACAATGGGAGACTGTGTGATGATCTGAAAACAATCAACATGAAGGTGTTCCTTTTATTTTATACACTCAGTGAATGACATTTGTGTTTTGTTCCACAAGTCGTGATTCACACTCTTTGTTTTACAGTAAAAAGTGCAGACAGCGGCATCCAGAACAGCGCTGATGGGAGCAGGGAGATGCTGGCCACCACCCCCTCCAATCACAGCCTGACAGATGCAGGTAAGACACAAACACACACACACACACAACACTTTCATTACTGACACATCCCTGCCTATTAAAAGTATAAAGCAAGAGGTGTAGTCGCCAAGTTAAAAAAAAAAACAACATCTTGTGCCTGCATTAAGGATACAAGAGGGATGCAAGAGAAAGTTTTATTAAAGTTTGGCTTATCCACAAACCTTCAAAACACATGATTGTAACTAGAAGGACACTCGGAGAGCGTAGATCTCCGCCAAGGCCAAATGCCCTGTCTCGCAATCGTCATAAAAGTGAAGAATTATATGTGTATCCGCCCCATGATTTGGATCCGCGCCAAAATGTATCGGGTAGTTCCGTGGCCCATGCTACATACTTCCACCAAGTTTCATGAAATTTGGGCCAGTAGTTTTTCTATAATCCTGCTGAAAAAAACAAAACAAATGAGCTGTGATGTTTATGTCAGTGTTTCTTCTGCTACTTGCTCTGGTCTGTAAAGCACTTTCGTCAACGTGGGTTGTGTTTAAATGTGCTTCATAAATACATTTAACTTTGACTTTGATATTTCTTTCTGCCTATTTTTCAGACGCTGCTGAGTCTCCGCCTATGCCCATGCCTGCCACACTGCCTCCTCCGTCACCCTGTAAGGAGATGGTGTTCTACGAGCCTAAGGAGTACAGCTCAGGTCTGCAGCTCTACTGGGCTGCGTGTGCCCGCAGCCTGCCGGACATGGCGGAGGCACTTGCCCACGGAGCCGAAGTCAACTGGGTCAACACAGAGGAAGACAAGAGGACACCGCTTATCATGGCGGTGCAGGGGGTGAGCAACGCTACAGATAATCCAGTCAGCCCAGTACCGTTAGTGTATTACCATTACTATCCTGAGGGAATAGTCACTAATTTAATAATTTTGTTAATGTAGTTTGCATTTTTGGTAATGAACATTTAAGTGTTGCATATCTCTAATATAAAGCCAGTGATTGTATATACTATATGTTTTCATGTATGCAAAATAATAAAGGCGGAATGAGGTTTCAGAACTTTAGATAATAATAGTACTTAGTGTGTTTTGTCACTGGAAAGTAATATAATGTGTTACATTTCAGGGTTCGCTGGTCACCTGTGAGTTTCTGCTCCAAAACGCAGCTAATGTGAACCAGCAGGATGCTCAAGGCCGAGGACCCCTCCACCACGCCACCATGCTGGGACACACAGGGTTTGTCTTGCATATATCTCATCATCATTACGTCACCAAACTTCTACTCAGAGGATATTGACGGGGCCTTTTGAAGACCGTGATAACAACCCAGGTTTATGTGTGACCTCAAATAAAATGACAAACCTTTCTTTCTGTTTTAGGCAAGTGTGTTTATTCTTAAAAAGAGGAGCAAATCAAAATGCCACGGACATCGACGAGAAAACACCCCTGACGATAGCGGTGGACGCTGCCAACGCAGACATTGTCACACTGTGAGTGTTAATCTTGATATTATTATTGTTATTATTATAATTTTTCTGTGTTTAGCTATATTTATTCTGGTGTCGTCTGAGCTTCCACACTATTAAACCAGCCAGTTAGACAGTTATCAGTGGTGGTTATAAGCCTCATACTGTAGATGTGGGTCGGAAGGGGCCTGCTACACCCACTAGTAGGTTTTATCATCGATCCACATGTGTGATCACCAAAAGAAGGAATGTTATTTTAAGCCCAAAAACAATATCTTTGCCTAAACTTAACCGATCTGTTGTGTTTGTGGTTCAAAATGTAACGTTTCATTCAGTTACAACGTGTTAGAACATGTTGCATTTAACTTTTGCTTTCACTTTTACAAATAGTCGGTATAGCAGGCCCCTACTGACCCACATCTATGAGGCATATAACGGCCATTTAATGAGCTGATAACAGTTGGAACGGGTGATTAAATACACCACTAACCAGCACAATTATCATTAGTATGGAACCATTGGGGTTGAGGTGCCTTGCTCATGAAAACACTGACCGCCGATGGTCATGTTTTGTCAAAAGGTGCCTACAGTTGGTTTGGAAACTGTGGTTAGTCATTCTAAGTATTTCAATGGCATGACCTGTTTTATGATTTTTAAACAAGCTAAAAAAAAGCTTACAAGCCTCTATATCAATACCTGATCCAGTATAACAGTCTGCCTTCACCAAGGAGTAACAGCTTTCTCCACAAGGTGTCACCACTTCATCAGTTTACAGATCTACATAATGCAGTGGGTGTATTTACCTCTAGATGTAACACAGTGGCCCGTAATCAGAGCTGAGTATTTCTGTGAGAACCGTTCTCAATGGCCAATAAACCGAGCACATGTTCAATAACACAACTAGAACCCTGACGATAGATTGAAATTTGAAGAGTTTTACTATTGACTGTATCTCTAACTTGTGGCTAATCTGTCACTTCCTGTTTCTTAACCTGCTCCTCAAGGTTGCGACTGGCCAAGATGAACGAGGAGATGCGAGAGGCGGAGGGGCCCTACAGCCAGTCAGGTCAATATAACACCAACAGCCCCACCGAGATGCAGTACAGGAAGTGCATGCAGGAGTTTATTAGCCTGCAGCTGGACGAAACTTAATAACTGTCCGCTCTTGTTAAACCACAGAAGCAACATACTGTAAAACCTGGGCTTATCAGAGGAAATGTAAAGCCCAGGTTTCAGAGTTGGGGTCAGTTGACTGAAAAACTGCAAATGAACACCCAGATAACCCAGTCAATTCAGTCTTAGTTGTTTGATAACAACCTGGAGGCCACTTTTTTATTAAGTTTAGGGGAATTTTGAACCACCGATTAGAGTGAACTGAGCCCGACTCCGTCAGTTGTGCTTCTGTGTCCTGCTGTACTGTGAGTGCAACTTTCATCATAACGCCCGCTGCACCTTGGTGTGGTATAACGTCAGGTGCTATACTCTATCAATGTGACAGTTAAAGCCATCGACTCTGGACATTTTCCGAAGAGTTTCGTTCCGAAGCGGAACATCAAAGTTTTCCATTAAGTGACTGTTACTAATATAGAATTATTGATAGCACAAAATTAAAAGTGTCACTTTTTACTAGATAGACTGTACTTCCTCCCTTTAAGTTTATATTATAGAAGTTTCTCTCTATTTTAGAGGTGTTCGGTGATTTATAGCAGCTAATGAGAGTTTTTTTGGGCTAAAATACATTTTTAAATTAGTGTTGTGTCTCTTTGCAAAAAAAACTAGCTACCCAGTAACTGCCACCAGTATCCAGTGACCTCAAAGTGACGGCAGTTTTCACTATCTGGCAATAATCGTGACTTTTGAATGACATTTTTTATCATCTGACCAGTTGGGAGAGGCGTAGTGTTTCATTTTAAATTGACCTGTCAGAAGTCATTTATGCACATTCCTATTAATGGTTATGCAACTACTACTGTACCTTGTCCTGCGATTGTATGGTTCCCATTTGAAGTCTTAACCATTTTCAAGGCCTGTTTACTTATTTGAACTGTTTGTTGTCCAAACATAATGCATTTTGCTGTTGTGACATGCCTGGTCAGAAAAAAAAAAGTATTTTATTTTAGTACAGTTTTCTTTTTATAAAGATAATTCTAGGAATCGTATAATAAGTATACTTACTGTACATATTGTAAATGATGTGCATAGTCTGACAGAAGAAGTAGAGTTGAGATTGACTCTGGCTGCCACAAGGGGCTCTGTGTTCACATCCTTACTTTTCTTTTTTTTTGATTGTACGCTATTTACTTCTTGTTATGACAATATTGTGTCTTGGTTGTTTAGTCGGTTAAGTGTGCTTGCTCGTTGCCCGTAATCACGGGAAATCCAGAATTGTAAGACGATGAAGGCCTTTTAGCGCCATCGCATTGATTGTATTGAATGTTAGTGGGTTTTTAAACCATCTGAGGATGGTCCATTGTCAAGCAACAAGTGCAATAGTGTAGAAAAATACCCACATGTAACCATGTATATATATTCTTATCACCCGCTGGTCCTAGCTTATATTTATCTTAATCATAAGGGAGCTTTACAAAAAAAAAACAAATGTGTGGATAGACATGAGTGCAAAGCTCAGTTGAGGTTTATTGATGGTGAATGAATGATTGAAACGTACCCCAGTTTCATCCCACGTCCCAAATCCTGGGAGGGGCACCAAAGCACTTTGATTAAATGGTTCATTTCTGCTAATTCACATTGAGAGCAGCGCCATCCTGGTGCTGACAGAACAGTATGTGATGTTTTGAATGACTGACTAGTGGTGGGGTTGCGTTCAGTAGTTAGAATAGGGATTACTGATTGTGTTGTGATTGTGTTCACAGGTTAATGAAGTTGTTGTGTCCTTCAGAGTAGATGCTGAGGAGTTTCTTGAGAGCTCTTAGATTGTAGGGTAAAGGCATATATATATATGTGTGTGTTGACCACAGGAGGGAGGGCTACACTCAGAAATGTCGTCCATCGAGGGCTAGATTTGCCGTTTTGGGTAGCCAAAGTGGAATATCCTCCATGGTCCTTTTTTCGCTTTTTAAAAATAAGTCAAGAATGTTTTGGACCTGAATGACAAAGAATGAATTCTTCTTTTTTTCTTAATTATTTTCTTTAGCGTGTGCAATGCGTGTTGATAGGGAATGGTACAGAAGCTATCGCTGGCTGTCGTTGCCTTAAAGGTCAACAGCAGACACGCTAGCAGCGACCACGAGAGCAGCAGAAGTAGGTTTGTCTTTAGCAGAAGGAGCAGAGTAGAGTCTGAAGTACGTGCTTCCAGTCACTCAAGTTGTTTTGCTGCCAGGGGATTTACCTTGTCGCCGGCATCAGCTAGCCGTCCTATTTGATACCCGAGGGCCTCTCCGTCAGCGCCTCCAATCAGCTGATGGATGAGAATGAGAACTAACCTCATCAATCAACCATCCCCCTTTTTAATTTATATTACAGTTCCCTCGACTCAAGTGTTTCTATCTGATTGAGTGTGTGGAAGAAGTGCAGAGTGGTGGCTCTCAGCCTGCGGGTTGCTTGTTCTTTGGGGGCATTTAAGCTAAACATTGATTCACAAAATCCGAGGAGGAAGTATTTACATTTTAAACGTAATGATAATTCTTTTCATATTTTTTTCTTAAGTCAATATTCGTCTCCTGTAGTCTTCTAGAAATGATTTTAAAAACCTGAAAAGGGAAAATTTACACTTGAAACTGGAACAGATTGAGAGCCGCTCTCTCACTTCGATAACACACTCTTCTTTATTGCTCTCGTCCACTTCTCTCTCTCTCTCTCTCTCTCTCTCTGTAAATTTACTCTCTCGGTTCTGTATTTTACTTTTATTTTCTCACTCTCCTCCCCAGAGTTTTGTGCCTTTCTTCTGTTCTCTTTTTTTTCTTTGGGGTGCTGAGGCCAACACAACTGTATTTCTGTACATAAACTCCTGCACTTTAAACACAATACAGTTGTTAACAAAAAGGAATCTCCGTGGGCTCGTCTTTTCTTTCTGAGTCGATCTCCATTTGCTTAATTGAAAAGCTCTGGCTGTTTTTCTTCAAACATTTTTGCCTTTTGCTTGTTCTGTTCTTTCCCACCTTTTCTGCCTCTGCGCTGTTCTGTTTCATATTTCGACACACGCCGACACTCTTGACAGGTATGGCCGACTTTTTCTTTTTCATTCTTGTTCTGATGATGCTGTCACTGTGCATGAGCTCTCCACTCTGCAAAAACACTGTTGATCTTTTATCCTGCTGTACAACTGCACGATGAGGCATCGGTGGTTTTCTATGTTATTTTGTTTGCACATTTTATTTTATTGAACTTATTTGTAACAGGTTGATGTGGTCAGGAGGGAAACAAGTTCAGACTTGGATGTGGTGCTGAAGGGGTTGTTAGTATATCAGCATCTTACCTTTTCTTTGCCACAGTGCTACACAGTTCTTGTTTTTTTTAAAGTTTAGACTTTTCTGACAAAAGTTACAATTTTTGTAAAAAAAAAAAAAAAAGAAAAAGTCATGATTGTATGTGTTATTAAATGACCCATACAAACAATAGTGTAATGCTCTTGTGCCATGGCAGGAGATAAACTTAACTTTGAAGTAATTGTTTCCACTGTTCTGAGAGATAGTTCCTGTTGTTAGCAGTGGTTCACAACCTTTTAAAATGAAGTAATATCTACTTATGACCGCTAACTACAGGTTAGAAGGGCCTCAGTGGTGATGTAAGGTGTGAGCCATTTAACAAAAGATTGATTTTTCCCTCTCAGATTGTGCAATTAGAAAGATATTTACAGGCCTGAAAAGGTAAAAGTGTTCACAAGAAGAAAAGAAAATTAAGAGGAAAGTCAGAATAGATAATTGTGGGTAAAAAATGTTGCTCTGCATTGCTCTGTCTGACTCCTGTTTTATTTTTGTCTTTGTTGTTGATATCTTGTGTCCTTGTTTCCCCTGCAGGAGATGAAACCTACCAGGACATTTTCCAGGATTTCACCCACATGGCCTCCAATGACCCGGACAAGCTGAACCGCTACCAGCAGTACGATCCGCAACGACCTTGACACGACAGAAACACACTAGCACTCAGAGACACTGTCCGCTCAACCCACGCGAGATAAAAAGATGTCTGGAAAGACGTTGTCCACTTTCCCTCCAACGTCATTCAGCATTAAAGCCGGTCAGTGCTGCCACAGCTGGTCTCGTGTCACCATAACGTGGCCGAAGCTCCTTTTCATCAAATTGTTTTCTTGCAGCTGTGTTTACAGCGCTTGTTGAAGGCACTTCACCCAAGTGAAGAGGAACTTCTTTGAACAGTAAACTTCACTTTTTTATTTTTGTTTTTAACTGTGCTTCCCAGTAGGACCGATTACAACAAGTGAATGGTACAGTGTTAAAGCCTTTGAAAGGATTTGCAAAGTCCTAAAAGATTCAAATGATAATCGAACTCGGTTTGAATGTAGAGCGGCCACCATCAAGGCTGCTGGTTATTTTAATCTTTTAAACTTCCTGACAGAAGAAATTCAAAGACAATTTCTTTTTTCTTTCTTTTTTTACTATATAAAAATCAAATGTGTGCTGCATCAGAGTTGTAAAGAGGTAAGTGCATGACAGACTGTTAAATACTCCATTTACATTTTTAAGTGCTTCCTTTTTTCGATAGGATTCTCTTTACGATCATAGGCATCTTTTTTTATATCAAAGTTTTGCTTTAGTGAACTCTCAGCAGCGTATACACGACAATATGCTTTTACTTATTTGCACAAATCCCTTTTGTCTTAAATTGTGGCTGATGTTTACCAGTTTTGATGGTAAGACTTTGACTTGTTAAACAATGTACAGTGATTATGGAAGTAAACATGTTATTGATGCGTCTGCAATGTTAAATAGATGATACTTTTTTTTGATTTTTAAATGCTAGTTATTTTTTAAAACTTTTTCTCTGAATGATTTTAAATTTTCCATGTCAGTTCCTGCAGCAGCATCAGCTCTTCAGCGTCCCGATTTGTGTGGAATTAAAAAGGCTTCAGTCATGTTGAGATGATTTGAAGATAATTTGTAGATCCAGTCTCATGCTGATATTAAAAAGTCAAGATGTAGATTTAAAGATCTCTACAATAATATGGATCTATAGAGTATATGTGGCTATTTTATTCTTGTTGATTCTAGAGATACCAGTAACATTGTGTAATTTTACAGTAACAACAATTTCATGTGAAGTTTCCTGGAGAGAACTGTCTAATTTGGTGTTAATTATAGGACATATAGGATTTTCCCCTGAAAGGAGCTCCATTAAACCCAAGTAAATGCTCATTTAATATTGGAAACTTAAAGTTAAAACTCCTTAAGATTTTCAGTCATTGTTGATCTGGGGACACCCGTGGTTACCACGGTAACAGCAAGTATGGTTTCATACTACAGAAAGCAACGGGTGTATCTGTTTACAGCGCAGCCAAACAAATTTGCATTGCAGCACTCCGTTAAAGGGATACTTTGGGTGTTTTGAAGTGGGGTTGTATGAGGTACTTATACATAGTCAGTGTATTATCTACAGTAGATGACAGTCGGCACGCCCCC
Source organism: Sebastiscus tertius (assembly GCA_916701665.1). NCBI lineage: Eukaryota > Metazoa > Chordata > Actinopteri > Perciformes > Sebastidae > Sebastiscus > Sebastiscus tertius. Next base: position 18,441 of record CAKAOH010037023.1, on the reverse strand, counting down.
AGTTTGAAGAAACAGACAGGAGTTACCGCACAGAAGCAAAGCAGTGCACTGCTGTGGATGGGGCCGGCAGCAAAACAATAATTTTACCTCGTAGAATACAAGTTGCTGGTCTACCGCTGCCTTTCGACCGGTTAGTTTGTTTGTGTTACAGTGTGACTTTGGTTAGTTCAGATTCACCAAAGTCACACATATAGCGTACACTGAAACTGTTTTTTTTAGGTGGGCCTCGTCCACAGCAGTACATTGCTTTGGTTACATGCGGTAACTCCTGTCTGCTTCTCCAAACCGGAGGCGTGCCGATCGTCATCTGAATTCATGTATTTCATGTTTCAATTCAATTGCTTTATCTAAGTCAGTATGGCCCTCTGGAAAAAAAAATGTTGCCCACCCCTGATATAGAGAGATAATTACTGAATGTAAATACATTGAATGGCTATTGCTGAAAAAATGCTGAGCGTAAGTAAAATCAAAAAGTGAGTTTGATTTCATGAAACGCCTAACTTTAGTTCTCCATATTGTGAAGTATTTGCTTGGATAGGTATCAGTTTAACACTCTCCTTTTCCCTTTAGTAGCAGCAAATTACATAGACCTTTGAAGTAAACTTTCCAGGAAATTTGAAAATTGATTTGTTAATTACAGACCTGTATGTTACAGAAATACCGGACATACAGTCTGCAAAATGTCCAGATATGTTTGGAAATATTACACAGTCCTCTGTAAAGATGTATGACTTGTAGAGTCACTGACATTTCATGTGATGAGTTGTTAAAGAAACATTTTCACTTAAAGACGACTGCACTGAAATGTTCAAGTCCAGAAATGAATTCTGCAATTTCTTTGTCTTTAAATAAACGGTATAATCGTCTCTTCTTTTTGACAACATTAACAGTATATAGTAACACATGATATGAAGTGCAGAGGAAACTTTTGGCCAATGCAACATGGGATAAAACTCTTGTACATTTTGTACAGATAGTTTTGAATTCTCCAGAGAACTGAAGTATAAAGTTAGTGGTACTTGAATGATTAAATAAGCTTTTGTATATGCTGTTCTTTGTATCCTACAGTAGTTTTAGCCCATTTTATATTGACTTTCTGTATACCAGTATACATGTACTGTATATTCTACCTGTAATATGTAAGAACTTCAATATATATGGACTGAGGATTCATCACCCAATGTTGATTCTTTTTTTGACTTTGCCACACTGGTGTCATATTCAGCCAACAGGTATTTGACATTGTTTACATTGTTACGTTCAAGATGCTTGTGTGAAGGAAGATGTTTTACTGTTCTCCTGGGTACTTTGTCATTAATTTGTTTTCATATAAACAATAATTAAAATAGTAGTATGTTCACATACCCAGTTGAACATCACATCTACATTTACATTTTAGCTTCTGTAAGAGCATTGAAAATGAAACCCAAGAAGGGATAAAGCAAATAAATAGTGTTAATACACATAATTGCACAAAATATTTTTAGGCAAAAAGGCTTCTAGAAAAAGCCCGTAAAAGAAAAGAGTCCCACATCCTCTCAAAGGAAGAACATTTCCTCTTAAAAAAAGCAAGGCAAAGCAGTAATTCATCAGGCAGCCATTGTACACTTGGTCTATCAACAGCATTACAGAATTGGCCCATTATGTTTCACTTTTTGATGAACAAGATAATTATCCAATTTCATTTGATACGGTTACAATATAATGAAAAGAGTCTAAAAATACTTGTTTTTCCACTGTGGCTTTGTCACTTCCACTTCTCTGTAATAGTTGTTCATAATTCGTAATTTCAGCTAATTTTATCTTTGTACATCATGCTGAATGAGGATGTCAGTCAAAGACTAAACTATAATGTATAACACAAACACCAAGAATCAGGATCTTGATTTTTTTTTTTCAAATTTTCATGAATAATTTTCAAACATTTCAGTTGCAGTCATTAAAAATGTATCCGTCTATAATTACATTTGCAGAGGAACCGCTTGTTAAAAACTGTATAAATGTCCTTCACTGCAGGTATCCCACATGCAGATAATGAGTAAGTCATTGTGTCTATTTATACACGTACATGCTTGTATGTGGTTTACAGTTTAAATCCTAATTGTCTACATTGTAGAGGCTTTTCACTGATTTTTTTGGGGAGTATTTGCAGCTCCCATGCCACTACTCAGAAATTAGTTGAATACTTTTTTTTGCTGATGATGTTTTTATTTATTTTGTTGTTACAAATTCAATGTTTTTTTCCTTCTTTGTTACTGCTTCTGGTTGTACAGTTTTGCAGAAAACAGCAGTGTCATCTGTCCAGCAGGGGGAGGGCTACTTTCAGTCTTTCAGGAAAAAAAATCTTGGACCTGTGCAGCCTGAAAATGCAGCTGATGATCCTGAAAGGGAACTTTATGTACAGTACGTCTGAGGATTTTGAATTTAGTCACTTTATACGTTTTCACCTGAGAAGCCTCACATAAATCCTACCATGATTTTCTTTTTTAGTGATGTGTTCCTGCTCTGTGTTGATCAGTTTATCATTCTTAATCACTCCACATGTCACTACAAACGAAACCTACAAAGCTCTAATGTTAAACTCAGCTGAGACTTTATGTTTAAAGCCAGATTTGGTTAATATAACAAAAGATTTTTGTTATATTTATTGAAATAACATCCTGACAGCAAACAATAAGTAAAAAAAAAAGAAAAAGCAAAAACAATTCCTTATTCACCTGAAGTCCTTTTACTTAATGACAGCTCCAACCTGGAACTCTGTGTTAAGCAGAGATGTCTCTGGTTAGCTGGCCTTACAGCTGCAAAGCGACTAATAATTTGCAGATGGAAAGCTCCACATTTTGTCAATGATGGCTTCTTGACTTCATAGATATAGCAGGTATGGAACACTGGGCTGCAAATGTGCACTTGGCAAAAAGAGAAATTATATCACATTGGAAACAAGCAATCACTTCAATTAAATCCTTCATATAATTGTTCTCCGTGTCCCCAAGGTATGGGATGGGAGGGACCCACAGGGAGGGATTTGGGGGTGGGGGGAAGGGTGTGCAGAAGTTTTTATTTAAATGACTTTTTGTTGTTGTTTTTTTGTTTTTTTTTATCTTCTTCATGTTTGTTTGTTTTTTTTCTTTTCTTTTTCTGCAGCTGCTTGCCAATTTTGTATTGATTAGTACATGGACATTTGTGATTATATTATTTTACTTAATTGGTGATCTATCAATTTGTAACCCCACCCTATATAATTATGCTTAAATACCAATACAAAATTAATCACAAAAAAAAGGAAAAAAAATCAGTATCTGTGGCAGGACTGTAATAAACCTTTTCAAACTTCACAGCATAAGTATTCTAAATGGGCTCCTTTTGTATTTCCTGTGGCAATGTTTGTTAATGCAGTAGCTGAACAGGAAGTAAACTTGGGCCAAAGTGGTTGGGTTGCCCTAGCAACAGAATGACAATGAATGGCACTGATTGTCTTCCACAAACCAAACTAGCCAGCCTGACAGCTGTGATCACTAACAATTAGCCATGTTCGTTGTTTATATATACTAAGATATATTTACCTTCGTTATGACATGTTGCTGTTTTTTTTCCATTGTATATTTTGTAAAAATCCAGTGCTACTCTGGCTGGTGATTTAAAATTACCTACTCTAGCTTTAACCCTAAACTTAGATGGAAATGATTTTTATTTTAAACACACAGAGGCTTCATTCATGAATGTACACTGGTGAGGTCATACATTTCCCCCCGTGCCAATCTTGATAACCATCCGTGGATATATTACCCAGTCCCATTCCACCTTTAATAATTACAGCGTGTTTATTTCTACTGCTGTTAAATGAGAGACACGCAGGGCCAGTATAGTGCCCACCACTTGAAATGACTTATAGTCGTCTGTGTGTGTGTGTGTGTGTGTATGTGTGTGTGTGTGTGTGTGTACAGCAGGCCAACAGTGTGTGTTTAGTCTGCTTCAAACTAATGTTCCTGAAAACACATCGCTTTTTCAACAATGATAGCACGATCATAATTCAGCTCAATACTACTGGACACTAAACATACAGGAACAACTTTGTGAAATGTTGAGGTGTGAGAGTTTCTGTGGGGTTTTCTTTCTCATAAAATGTTTGAGTGTGAACTGTGATGTGACAGAGAAGGATGAATGACACGAAATAAAGACAGGGGTATTTGAAAATATGCAGTAAAAGCTGTGGGTTTACTGCCGATGGCTGCAGGCTTGAAGGCAGCAAACCTTTCACTTTTTTTCCCCACGGTGGCCATTTTTAAACTTGCATTTAACATTGAGAAAGAAGAAGAAAGACGTCTCTGCAGTTTTGATACACAAAAAACATAATTTCACTCATTTATATCTAGAAGTTATATCACAAATTTGGCATACAGTATGCATTATAGCCACACATACTGGATTTTTGAGGCTGATATTGTCAGTTTTGTTCAAACCCTATGCTGTAGTAAGAAAATAAATCAACATGTGCAGAAACATGGCATAGTCCTACTGTACATATATGCCAATTCTAAGTGGAAGAAATAAAGATAAATACAGAAATGTAATGCTTTTAGTGTTTTAGAAAATGATTATCAAATCAAATTAGTTGTCCTGCCTAGTAAAGATTATAGCACCATGCATTTTTGCTACAGCCTTCACAAGATACTTTAACCATCTTTAAATGCCAGATTATATATGATCGGAGTTTAAAAGGTCATCTGATGCCTGGCCTGTGCGGCCGTTGTGCCCTGCTCACAGGCTTTGCTCTGTGAATCAACCACCGGGCCTTTTTCCAGGAAGTCAGCGGTCTGCTCGCCTGTGGAGAAATGAAGGGCCGCCACTGGAGACGTTTCCCTCCATAAAAACACCATGTGAACAAACGCTGAGAGGGCCAAGCCCCATTAATGCCGCTCGGACTGCCAGGGACCAAACTGTGACTTGTTAACATGAATATGTTCTGCAGAGTCTAGTGGTGACTGAAGTCTTATTTTCTTCAAACAAATAAAAAAATGCCGGTCGGATGAGATCATTTCACTTGCAAAAGTCTTGAATTAAGAGACAACTTTTGATTTGCATCACTTCAATATGCTGACAGTATAGTTTCAGGAAAATGTTAATAGTTACTGCAAGTAAAGTCACTGGTTAGTCGACTAATTTGCAGACTTGTTGAATATCTTTTTGCAGGATTCCTGTCCAGATCTGAGGGAGGAAGCTCCTTCATTCTCCCTGATTGCTGCTGTTTGACCAGGATACTCAAGTAAGGAATAGTGATGGTGATGAATTATAGCTAATTGTACTGATGTAAAATAATTCCTGTTCATGTTTGACTGAGGTAGGACCATCATTTTTCAACAGGTGCAGACAAAACCAGCTGTCAGAAAAGGTCACAATTTCAAACCAACAGAAGAATGTGTGTGTGTGTGCTGTTAACAGACCACCTGAACAGGAAACTGGACTTCATAGGTCAGTGTTTTTTGGGGGGGTTTTTTAGGTATAGATTTGTAGCAGTGTAGTCATTGATTTGTAGTATTGATTTCAAACGTTCTGTCATATTTTAAATGTGAATTTACAGCGCTAACTCCTAAAATCAGCATCCTTATGTTTCAGATGTGGTTTTGTGATTTTCAACCACATTGTTTTGGTAATTTGTCTTAAGAGTTAGTTCATGTTGCCTTCAAAGTGCAGAAATTGAGAAAATACTGAGCAGGTTTTTCTCCATTCAGAAGTATTTTTTTTATTTTTTTTTTACATACTCATACACATGCTTAGGTTTAGAATATAAATCCTCATTGTCTCCACTATTAGAGTCGTAGTCATTCATTTGTAGCATCTGTATTTCAAAATAAATTATATTACCGTTCAAAAGTTTAGAATCGCCTGCCACAAAACCTTGCTTTGGTATATGGCCGAGAGGACTATTACAGTATATTTGGTCTTAAATGCTTTTAGGTTGTAGTCCTAATGTTATTTTGTATGAAGAAAAAGGGAAAAAAAGTCATACATGGAGAACAAAACACTGAACAATGGTTCAACCAGACTGACAACTGAAAGGACAGGAAGAGACAAAGAGACCTCAGAGCAACAATTAAATAAGAATAGAGGAAATTACCAATTAAATTGGAAGCTTAGCATCAAAATGTGTACAGATTTAAAAAGGAACAGGTTCCTGTTTCAGCGTCAAGTGCACAATAATGTAGCCCATAACAAGCTGGAATTAACAGGCGTGTTGTTTTAGCAAAGCTAAGCTTCAAACTTCACAATAGATAGGTTAGTCCAGGGTTAGCACTATTGGAACTGGATCAGGGAATATCAGCTGAACATACTATGGATTTACAGATCACAGTTGAAACCTATTCAATCTAATCACTGAGTAGACAGACTGCCAAAGGGCCCAAAGAAAAACGGGTTCCCAGAATATTTAGAGCCCAGTTGCACCGTTACTTTCACTTTTCTGGAAAACAAATTCAAAATCGAAGGGTATTTGGTGAGAAAAATGGTTCCAACAGTATTCTCCCTTGTCATGTAACACTGTGAGGACATTGACCAAATGAAGTTTGAATCATTTAATTACTCTTCTTTTGGGCCCAAAACTATTTCAAATGTAAATGATATATTTGGTGTCTGAAATATACTGTTTTTACATTTGTTAAATCAGCCATTATTGAAGGAAAGAAGAAAAACATCAACATAACAAGTGATTGCAAACTTTTGAACAGCAGTAGATATGATTTTAGTTCCAACTTTCTCATTCAATTAGATAATTTAAAGAGTAAATGATGAAATATCTGAGTCTCAACTGTGTGTGGAATAGCCGTAGCTTAGCAAAAGACAACAATGTCTCGGCAATGTCTTAATTAAGTTAAAGTAGCAATTCGTCAATGTAAAAAGTAAGAGTCCTGCGTTAAAAATGTTAAAATGGGCATTTGAAAAACATGGCAGGACGTAGTGAGTCAGAACTTCATCAGTTCAAGCTTCATCTCTGCCTCTGTGAAAACTTTGTGTCTCAAACTCCAGTCCATAAAAGAAAAGACTTCCTGGCAGAAACACTGCTCTGTTTAAGCATTTATGCTACACAGCACAGTCTTGGCCTTGAAATCTTCAGCCATGAGTGCTAATATTTACTCGGCCCGTGTTCACACTCAACAGAACGGTTCAGGTTTCAAACTTTGCATTGGCCTTGTGTTGGGAATCCAAACAGTTCTGCTTGTATTCTCTAAATGCTGATGATGAATGGACAGACGGCATGAATAGGCGCAGTGTTATGAGCACACTTTCACACCACAATATCCTCCAATACACAGGGGAAAAAGGTTGTGGCGGCTCAGGTGTTAGAGAACATGCAGTAATGCGTTGTACCATGCACCACCTTCACCAGGCTGCAGATCTACGTTTCGTTCTCCAGAACTAGTGCTTGTTTAGTTTGTCTCCAGCCTGCTTTCCCAGAATCCACTTTTTTTCTTCCATTTTCTGAAGATTTTTTTTTGGAGTGAAGCATCCCCGGAGAGCAGTGCTCCACGCCATGGTGAGCTGTAAGCCGTCAGTCTTTCCAACAGGTCTCCCCAGCTGGGGAGGTCTGGTGTCCAGCTGTTCTGACACCTAGAGGATGGAAACCTTCTCTCAGACTGAGGGAGCATTCAGCCAGTGCTCCTCTTATTCAAAAGAGTATTTGGACAGTGGGAACCCAAAGGTCAGATAAATGACCTTTGTAACCTCTCAAGTGCTGGATATATTTCCCAGACCAGCTGGGAACATGAGGAAACATTACCAAGACTATTCTCACTAAACAACTAATGTGGTGAGATGTTTGAGCAAGGCACAAGGTGCAGTGTGTAGGATCTGGTGACATCTAGCGGTGAGGTTGCAGATTGCAACCAACTTAAACTTCTCTTATGTGCCAAGTGTGTAGGACAACTACGATAGCTGACTCAGAAATGCGAAAATGCAAATGGCCCTATATAGAGCCAGTGTTTGGTTTGTCGGTTGTGGATATAAACAGCTCATTCTAAGGTGACGAAAACACAATGATTCTTATTTTCAGGTGATTATATACTAAAGAAAATATAGTTATTAATATTATATTCTATTTCTGCTAATAGGTCCCACTAAATGTTAAACACTGAAGTCTGGTGATATTAAAGATTTATCTTACTGTCAACAAATCCCTTTTAAAGGTCAAAACCAATGAATTGATCCTGCAAAAGTAAGGTGTTAGCTCCATGTTCACTAAAAACTACAGTTCCCTAATTGTTTTAGGAAATTACTGAGTCTTTTTTAATGAAGTGGAACTATGTGTTGGTTCAGGTTGAAATTCCCAGACCAACTAGGAACATGTGAGAGAAGAGTAAATTACAAATGCTGTCTTCCCTAAACATTTTCTGTTGTGTCCCCCTTATAAAGCCGCAGTGTTGCAGAACAAGACTGTGGTTGTATTCAGGGCGGCAACCATTAATAGCTTTGTGGGCCCATTACAATTTCACAAAACCTGGGTTGATCAACGATCCAAATTCTTGTTGATTCATTTTCTTTCGGTTGACTAGTAGTTTGATTGACTGTCACTTTAAAGGCAGCAACATTGAGCCTCTCTATTTTTTAATAAATCACTGGCAAAGGCTTTGCAGCACAATATTATGTTTAATGATGAAGTATTTGGGCTCGATACAGCTATGCATGTGTAAATGTGTTTCATTTTGATCCTAAATGAACTCTTAAGTACCAGTTTGTTTCACTGGTATGCCAGCTTCTCTGACATTAATGCATGTTTTTCTGCTCTACGCAGTATTTGCTGTTGCTGGGAGGGGTCTCAGGATAGTTCTCAGGATAGTTCCTCGAGTCCATGTCCCCAGCAGCCAACAGAAAGCGCCCATAGGTCTTCAACTCTCATCAGCTGTGGAATTCAAGCTCAGAGCTCAGAGGCTTCAAGAAGGTAATCAATCAACAAAGTGTTGTTCAGGGATTAAACGGTGCAGTGCTTAGACCTGCCACTTGTCCTGCCCAGCTGCTGCTGACGGATGCCAGCGACGACGGAGAGCATTATATAACTCTTAAGACTGTTTTGACATCAGTCGCCCTATCTGGGTGCAGAGGGGCCGAGAGAACATCAACAAAGTAAACTTTAGTCCCCGGGGCGGGGCAGAGTTTGAGTAAACAGGCAGTGCATGTGGCAGAGAGATGGGGAACTTGTACTTCCTAAGGTTGGTGGTGTATCGTCAACTCTTCAGTGCTATTAAAGCTACTGAGTCTACCTGACAATTATCAATACTAGTGCAACCTTTGACCAACTGTCAAACCAACTTCTATAACACTATCACAAATGTCATTAAACTTTAACCAAAAATTACATTTGGTGTAGGGCTGCAACTAACGATTATTTTAATCATTTATATATAATTAAATAATTATAATAATTATATAATTATATATAATATAATTTTATAATATATATATTATATATATACATACATAATTATATATTAATAATAATAACATAATATAATAATTATTTCGATTAATTGTTACAGCTATTAAATGTCAGAAATTGCACATCACTTCAAACTGCTTGTTTTGTCCAACTAATTCAGACCTAAAAAACAATTAGTCAGTTAGTTTACCATTTAAAGCTGCAGTCTGTAACTTTGAGCAAATATGCTAAAAAGGTTTTATAAAACTGTCACTATATCCTTACAGTAGTAAATGAGATAGATCATTTTCCTCTGCCTTCTACTAGCGTTCTTATTGACATTTGCAAGATTTCACCACACCCGAACAAAAACAACCAGTCCGAGCCGAGGAGTCTCTGAGCATCTGTCAATCACTCGCGAACTCCGATCAAATTGTCAAACTAGTCAGCGCTGATCACATATGAATCAATATTCTGATACTGTAATGCTTATTTCCCACCTCAGATGTTTTCAGAAACATCTTGTAGTGTACTGTTTAGCTGTAAAATGAGAAAGTTTATGACCTGGCCAGCATTTTGAAAACAGTCAAGCCAAAATCAAGTGGCTGGAGCAAACTTTCTTTTCAAACTTTACATAGACACTGTAACCTTTTCACGTTCTGTTGATAATGTTAGTTAATTTCTTAAAATCTTTTAAACTAAAATTCTGGCCAGATCTTACACATTGCACCTTTAAGTGATGCTTTTCAAAATGTGTATGTGTTAAAACATGAATATTGGCTAATATATTGTTATCAGACTTTTAAGGCTGAGGTATCCAGTGTCAGTCGAGCTCTAATCCTCACATTTGAGAGGCCGTAAAAATCAAATATTTGACATTTTTGCTTTATATAAAGTGTGGTCAAATAATCCATTAATGGACTAATTGTTTTGGCACAAGTTAAGCGTCCTGTACGGGCGCAGTAACTTGGCTGCAACGTGTGATTTCCAGCTTTTTGGACACAGATGACGCAGTGTGAGAGTTCACAAAAAGTGAACCTGTGGCATATGAACTCTGGCTATAAAGGAGTAAGTAAGTATAATGGAACTGCTTATATCAACTCTCCTCCACGCTGCTTCAAAGTCTGCTGCTTTCTTATAGGAAGTCTTTCGCCTTTCCCGGTCAGAGGTAGAAGGGAACCTACGGGCTGGAGGCCACCGAGGCCAAAACCCTTAACGGTTTGTTTGAGATAGAACAGTCTGCTCCGTCCAGAGCTCTATCATGGTCCACCTGCGCATCACTCGCTGATCCTCGAGTCCAGCCAAAACCTCTGAGACCTTGACCCTGTCCACAGGCCACACACTCGCTAACCTGACCAATGAGCTCTCTGGTGGGTCTGCCTGTTTGCTTTAACAGCGCTGCTGAACCCTCCATCCTTTCATCGACACAGTCAACACCGCTGCATCCACAGACGGTGACTACATGCTCCGTCTGCTCACACAAACCATCACCCTTCTCCTCTTCCTCCTCCGTTTCTTGATGTTTGGTTTGTCAGTTTACTGACAGACATTAGTCGCTGCTGGTTGGCTGTCTGCCTCCATCTCCTGTCCACAGCTTGGCCTGCCTGACTGGATGCAACCAAGGGATCCTTTTACCTTGTATGGTGCTTTGAGGTTGTACTCATTAGGGAATTTGGAGCTACGACCTTTCTTTCACACTTCCCTAAAAAGCACAAGTCCAAGCTCAGAGGTTAGAGTCGTTGGATTTGTAAGCAAAAGATCACAGGTTTCGATCAGACCAGATCCGAATGCCATTAAATAGAGCCACGCAGCACAGGACTGTGAATGGATTTTGCCTAGGGCACCAAAACATCCAAGTCCGTCATGTTAAATGTAGAAATACAGTATGGATGAGACAAAGCTCCGAAACTATGCTTTGCTGTAAGTAAAGTGTGAGAACTTTGCAAGGTTCTTTGATGAATAGCTGATTGATATTGCATGTTAGTTTACAAGGCCGAGAAACAGGTAGGAGGAGGAATCCACTCCATCACAGAAAAATGTGAAAGTATGAATGTTTGAAAAGTCTGAAGTATGAGACGTGGCTATGTACAGAGGCATATTTTCCACACAGACTGACAAATCTACATCCCGCCCGCGCTTCACCGGGACGTACGGGAAGCAAGGCTGCATCAGACTGCTTCTCATCTTAGCTGGAAAAGAGCATAGAAACACGTAGAGAGCGGTTGCAGTGTAACTAAACATTTCATCCTGTGGAGACTACATGCTGTTACAGCATCTCCAGGAATGTGATCCTGTAATAGAAAGTTACATCCCTCAGCTGTGGATTCAACAATCTATATTTAGGATGTGTTGAATCAGACGTGGCGTTCTGCATCAGTCAAACAGCAGATGCTTCTTCTTCCACCTCACAGGATCACATGCTGAGTGATAACGATGATGGATTCTGTCATTAAGGTCAAAGTCAGACGGACTATGGAGGAATGTGTTCCTCTGTGTGTGTGTTCTGCATCGCAATCCTAGACTACCAAGATGAGGAAATATTCGGAGAGACTGTGGAGTCGATAAAGTTGTTAAACAGTTCTCCATGACCAAGTACCTGGGAATGTGAAGGGAGGAGTTGATTAGACTAAATGTCTGGCCAAAATGTACATAGACAAGTTCACTGATGGGAGTGAACGAGCTGCAAATCATCTCTGATGACCACTTACATCACAGCAAAGATGTATTTCCACCAGTCTTACGCACTAATAATCAAACAAGTGGCATTCCAACATATTTGGTGCAGAAAACAACTACCTGTGTCGTTTCCTTAAAGCTGAAGTAGGCCAGACTGAAGCAAATATGATTAAAAAATATATATATATTTTTATAAAACCGTTGCAAATATGATATAAATCAAATATGAATCAATATTACGTTACTGTAATGCCTATTTCTCGGCTCAAATGTTTTCAGAATCATCTCAAAAAATCTAAAAATGTTCTGGAAATGTGACAAAAAAAAGAAAAGAAAAAAGTCATAGTATAGTATGTTGAAAAAAAGTTTTGCAAGTTTTGAAAGCAATCGCTTCCCGAAGAAAATAGTTCAGCCATTTCAGCTCAATTAAAAGCTTTGAAAGTTATTCTGAAGTGTTAATGATGAGTGATTTTAAAAAGCCACAAACACACAATTGTATTCTTAGAATCAGAACTGCACAAACAAATGTTTATTTCAGTGGACAGAAAGTCTCCGATGACATAGCCGTCACTGAATCAGTCTGCACACTGTGCATTTGTTGGCAATTATTTAGTGGTGACTTTATTAAGAATTAGTGTATTTAACAACATTCACCACGTGAGCACAAGATAATAAAAGGCTTTACAACTAGGTTTTAGGGTACAGTATATAAAATGAAACTATTTTTAACTTAGGGACGCAAAGCCCTCGTTATTTCAGGCCTGTCCGACCTTGTGCACCATACACATTTAAAATCAAATGGAGCCAAAGCAAGCGCTAAAGAAAACACTACACAGCCAGTTCAACTCAATTAAAAGTGTGGGAAGTTATTCTGAAATGTTTCATAATTTAATCATCACACATAATTAACATGTATTCTTAGAATCAGAACTGCATAAACAAATGTTTATTTCAGGGGACAGAAAGTCTCGTAACCGTCACTCAATCAACTTATAGTTAGTAGAAGCAAACAAAAAAAAGAGAAAGTTAGAATGAGAGAGAAACTGAGAGTTAAAGTGTTCCCTTCTTTACGGTCCAAATGGACAGCTTGGTACGACTTATGGGCCGATTTTTATAGTTTCCTGATTTTTGACCTTCAAGACACCCAGAAAGTGATTCCCTCCTTCCCCCTGCCACCCAGAGTTGTTTAGTATGTATACAGTAAATTCAGCTCACTGTACAGAGACAGGCTGCTGGGCAGACTGAAGCAGCTGAGTGCTGAACATGTAAACCAGTCTAAATGTATGGGATTAGAGAAATCCCCTCGATGCACGCCTGGTAAAAATATCCACTTAAAATAAACACACACTCTCCGGCCTCCAATATATATCATTTTTTTTATTGTACGGACAGAAAATTATACAATATGAGGATGTAAAACATTCCCTGTCTGGCAAATGAGGAGGCAGAACAGGAACAAAACGTGTAAAAGAGGAAGTGAAGCAGGGAGGTGGTTGAATAGATGGATGCACAGAGGAGAGACGCTGGACCAACATGCTGATATCTCACTTCTTCTGATGCCTGTGGAGAGGGAAAACACAGAGAGAGAAGATTTACTTCATTTGAATTTTGGTTCAGACGCGTGTGTATTATCAAGTCAGAGACAGGACAGGTATTTTCCCCGTCGGCCATGGCCGTCGTGGCGCATCTGTCTGGCCTTGATGCCCAGCCCACACTGTCCCAGCTGACTTCGCCATTTACTCCTCTGCCTCATCCCTGACTGGTGTCTAAAAACCGTATTGACATTCCTGTGTGTTTTGTTGAGATCCAGACTCACTATTGGGCAACATCAAGTGAAACGCTGCCCATGTAACCAGTGTTGTGTTAGATTTCGTGAGCTACACATCAGCATAGAAAACAAAGTCAGGAAAACAGATTTGCTCAAATGCACGCTGACTTAACACATTTCTTTTATGGGCATCAAACTTGTGACCCCTCTATAACAACTTGCTCACTCCGAACCGCTTGACCGCCGTGCCGTCTCTGGCAAAACACACCTCCGTGTTGAAGTCGGCCTGACAATGATCTCTGCACTGTTTACTCTGTCACAGAGCACATGAACCTCATTACAAGATGACATAGTATGCACAGAGGCCCTAATTTGGTCATTGACACCTCATCGGTCTCATCACACGCAACAGCAAGCTCCTTCATGGGAGGCAGGCCGCAGCCGGTCCAACACAAACACAACAAGCAGCCAGGAATCATTAAGCATCCAGCTTCATTGCCGAGAACAGTGAGAAGGTTTGCCCTCTGGGCTGGTGTTTGGAGATGGCAGGGCTGTTTACATTCCTCAGTCAGTGACGGGTGAAACTGGGTTAGGCTTGGAAACAACAGCACAGACCTGCATTGTGTGTTATCACATAACATTACTCCCAATTAAAAGAGAGAGAGGTGTCTGGAGATCAGCGACACAGTATTATATGTAATCTTAACTGTACTGAGAAACGTTGTCTCGTTACCGACCGGGTGCCGGTGTCTCCCTGCTCTCTCCAGCTGCGGGCGGAGAGAGCAGGGAGACACGCTGCAGAGCCCCGCTGCATCAGCCTGCGCTGAGACAGGAAAAGCCAACACTAGGATCAGCAGTGATTCATGGAGAGACCTTCGTCTGGTCAGCTAACATTACTGCCAAGCAGCTGAAATATAGAGTGATATTGTGGTTTTAGCTGACGTGTGTCGCCTCACTGTGTTGAGCGATGCTCGTTCAGGTATATTTAGAGCGAGCAAGCGCAAGCCCGATGCTGACTTTGGTTGATTTCAGGGCCACATGTGTCGCTGTTAACAAGCTTTTCTGAAAGTTACAAATAGTCCCTTTAATACTTAAAAGAGCTGGGACAATACACTCATCTCCCGATTCAATACTATCACGATACTTGGGTGCCGATTCAATGTGTATTGCCATTTTTAAGTATTGCGATTCGATATTACGATTTATTGTGATTTTTGTTAACTTCTTTAACACTAGATCATGGGAAAAAGGTTGAATCGTGCACTTCTAAGGACTTTTACTTTGGAAAATATCTAAATTAATACAGTAAAAATGTTTGATTTTCATCAAGTACATAGTTGGAGATGTCCTGAAGTTGTATATATATCAGTCATTGTCAGGGAGTATTTATTAATTTTTTCCAAAGAATAAAAGACATTTCCTTTACAAATTAGTGGTGTTTTAATTTTATGCATGTCGAAATGTAATGTTTTATACTTCTGGTGAATATAATCCAATAAATCCTATTTCCATATACTGTTTGTATTTTATATATACAGTTCCCTTGTTCAAACCTTATTCTGAAAACCGGACGTAGTCGCACGTGCATACTTCCGCTATCATTAGCTCTCTCCAACTGTCCGTAGCTCTAACATCCTATTTAACATAAATGTCAGTATATGGGTGCTCTACAGTCGTAGCGTCGACCAATTTGACCACAGCGTGCAGCTTTAGCCGTGATGTCTAGCTCTGCTTTTCCTGTCAATGTGTGAAACCCAAAGTGTTTCCATCCTTTACTGGATGTGTAGTGTTTACCACTTTGGATTTAGCATGGGAGGGTGCAGGTCGTATCCATGCAGACCCTCCGTTTTCTACTTTCTGCTTGTTGTTTTGGTGACGGATACGGAACGGATATGTCGTCATGTTACTCAGACTACAACAATTAAAGCGATAACTTCCTTTTACATCCATATAGACTCAAATGAAGCAGATACGTTGATTCTGGTATTAAAAAATCAATTTCAAAATTGTAAAAATAAAAAGAATTAAAAACCAAATCGCAATACATAGGTGAATCATTTTTTTTCCCCCCATGAACGGCAGGCTGGGAACCCAGACCAGCGTGTTGAATATCAGGAGACACTTCAGGTTTGCTTAAGTTCTGAATGAATAACAAGGCTCAGGAATGCATACCTTTGCTGCGAGAGCATTTCTACTCGTCAATGTATTCGAAGGGCTCGGGTGGCTCTGGTTCCTGCTCTTCCTCCTCGATTTTGGGGCCGTGAGCTGAGACGGGCTCCACGAGCTCCTCCTCCTCCTCGCTGGTGTCCTTCATGATGATGATCCCGCCTGTATGGAGCTGGTGGCAGAAAATCAACCGACAGTATTTAGCAAATGGGCTGAGGGGCATCACCGGCTGATACACATAGATAGATATTTATGTTTAAAGTGCACTGTGTTTGTTTACATCTTCACTGTTGATAAAGAACTTGACGCTTATGTAATAGTTGGGAAGAAACTGAACTCAGTAATTTACAGAGTGCTACAGTCTGGCTTAACTACGATGACCAAGCAGAAAGCAGCTGATGCAGCAGAAAATGGTAAATAGAGACATTTGTCACAACCTTTAAGTACTCTAATCCTGCTGGAACCACCAAACAAAATTTAAATTCCCAGGGCGAAACTAACCCCCCCCCTACACCTCAACCACGAAAACATGAAAACTACATGAAAATCTAAGTCAGTGTTTGGTTTGTCCGTTCTGGACTTCTTTAGAAACATAACAGCTGGCTCAGTGAAGAGGACCTGCTCCGTGTGTATATACGAACAGCTCATTCTAAGCTAACGAAAACAAACGATTGTTATTTTCAGGTGATTATACACTGAACACTATATACAAACACCACATGGTGAATCTGGAGCCACCAGACCCTCTGAGGGTCTGAGCAGTTGGTAATCCAGCCTTGTTCACACCCCCAGAAATGTATTTTATACAAAATATGTCAAGCTGAACTACTGTTACAAGAAATGTTATGATGCACATTCACAATATTTCGGTTTGACATAATGGTACGACCATAAATCAAATAATCAAGAGTGGGAAAAACAAGAAATTCTGAAGGGGAAAAAAAACAGGATTTGGGGTTCAGTTATTCAAAAGTAAAGAACACAAATATGTGTCCTGAGTGGTTTTGGTTTTTGATTTTGAAACAGTGGAGTTTAAATAATCAACATGTGGAATCATTCAGCTCCGATAAAGAATCAAAGACGGGAAACTTCATATTAACGTAAGTTGATCCACATAATAGAGTTTCAATAAACTTCCCGACACTGACCAGATTTCAAGATAAGTCTGTAAAACCTCTTCACTTCCTAAACCCGTCTTTGAATGTAAAAACAAACCCTTAAAAGGAAAGCAGCATTACAAAACTTCAGACAAGCAAAGACACCATTTTGGCACTTGATGCAAGCCGTCGTACGGTGTAATACTCCAAGCTTAGCTTGCTAGACACAAAATCAAACAGTACTTCCTCTTTACAGGACTGGGGTGAGCGCTCATTGGGTGAGCGCACGCCGTCCTGCCATTTACTGCGGAAAACTGTCAACATTTTTTTACAGCAGGACCACAGCCGTCTGGTTTATAGGCCTGAAGAGGGGGGAGTTTCTGGACTAGGAGATGTTTGACAGAGGCCAAAATCAACCCACAGGCTGGATCCTGATTTGAAGGATTTATTTTAAAAGGATAAAATCCTCTCAGATCCTTTTACATTGGTAAATTGTTATTAAGTAGGTTAAGAGATGTATTGGGTGCTATAAATAATAAATAAGTACATTTAACACCTTATCTGGGAAGTGTCATTATCGCAGTAGACGTTCTCAAGCACTGGTAGTAGTGTTGTAGTGTTTCATCACGTCTGGCTACAGCTGTGATGACATTTCTTCCTCGCTATCCATCATTGTTACATGGTGATTCTTATAAGATAAGCTTTTACCCTTTGATGCAGAAGAACTAAAAACAGAACCAGACATTTAACTGTTGACGTTTAACACAGCTGAAAAATATGTTGTAGCGGTAACTGGAGATAATATCTTGACAATATATAACAACAAAATAGAGCCAGATATTAATAATAGTAATGGACATCGGGTGCTTTCACACCCAACCTGTTTGGTTTGTTTTGTTTAGACTGATGTTAGAGCTGGGGATTGAACGGAGATCAAATGAAAAGGTGGATTTTGGTCCGCTTCTAAGTAAACTCTTGGTGAGACAGAGGTGTGTTGTTACCGGTTTGAAGGGCTGGTAGCGGCAGGTCTCGGGCATGTTGAGGACTTTGAGCTGAGCAGGCATCACTCTGGCCGGGTTCTCCAGGAGCTGGAAGTTTGGCTCTGCCTCTTTCTTCTTCTCTTTCTCCTTCTCTTCATCCTTCTTCTCCTTTTCATCCTTCTTCTCCTTATCATCCTTCTTCTCCTTTTCATCTTTCTTCTCCTTTTCTTTCTCCTTCTCCGCCTCCTGGACCTCCTGTGACAGAGAAGCAGCATTTTCTGCATCAGAACTACTGGGATTACATTTCTTAATGTCCTTATTTATATTTATTTATTTATTTATTTATATATA
>CAKAOH010037022.1:0-14602 GCA_916701665.1 Sebastiscus tertius | reverse complement strand
ACATTTGTCAGACTTTTTTTGGACATTTTTCAGACATTTTTTTTTTTTTTTTGGTGACAGATATGGAATAGATATGACATCACATTACTCATACTACAACAATAAAAGCTATAACTTTTTTCTACCTCCGCATTGACTCAAATGAAGCAGTTATATTGATTCTGGCATTAAAAAATCTATTTCAAAATCGACCCCACCCCTACTAATAAGCACAAATATTAACAACTGCTGAGGCGGATGAGAAAGGCATTACTACTGCACATATACAGTATGGTCATAAACCAACGTTTTGGACAAGTTAAAATGTTGACCTGATCACAATCCATCCCAAGGGGATCATAGACATCTGGAGTGCAATTGTAGCGGTGCACAGAATGATTGTCCCACAGGCTCAGTCTGGTGCTACATATTTATTTAGATGTTCTGCAAAATGTAAAATAATGCTTTAGGTTGACAATCGCTACACAGTGTATTCTGTTTCTAGCTTGTACACAGAGATTCTCATCATCTCACGTATTCACAATGACAGTACCAAAATGCCAGAAATGCACAAAATCAAAGATTACACCATCTCTAAACTCTTTAGAGGGTAACATATCGAAACACTTCCTGTTTAGATAAACTTAGCTCAGCAGCATAACACCATATTTCTTATATTTCTTAATAAACAGTCAACAACAACATAAACAATAATCATAGCAAAAGGCTAATATGAGCAACGGGAGGGCTACCTAATATGATGGCTCATTGTCAAAGCTCCCAGCGCCCCGCGCTACTACTACTGTTACTACCACGACGGCTGTAACCCCCTATTAGCTGCTAGCTAACTGGCTAAATTGAAGTAGCAAAGCGGACGCTAACACACGCTAAACATTCACATAACTGAACACAGTGTCACCGAAGTACAGTGTAAACATTACTCTAACACATAATTGCTAACTAACATCACCAGCTTACCTGCAAAATGTAAAATAATGCTTTAGGTTGACAATCGCTACAGAGTGTATTCTGTTTCTAGCTTGTACACAGAGATTCTCATCATCTCACGTATTCACGCGAGACTTCCCTGTGACGCTCCCTTCACATACACGGCTTCTGTAGCGACACTGACACCTATTGGCGATCTACTGGCACAACACCCTAATAATAACACTGTACCCTAAATTAGAACCACATTGAACTCTTTCTTCTTATAAACACATATGAGACATGACAAACTATCTTCACTTGCATTACACCCAGGAAATGGTTCTGTTTTATAACCTACACATGACTGATTATGCCACACAATGGTCAAAGCCATTTCGAAACACGTATGAACGTAGTGTCAAATGAGGAATATTCCACTGGCTTTTATTAAATTTGAACTCAATTTACATCAGAAACAACAAAACAATACCTACAATACATTCAATTACTGTTATATTTGATTTCATTTATTGAATAAGGCCTCGTCTGCACAGGCCTGATATTACCTGTGTGTCATTTGTACTAACTGATGGGAGATCATGGTATGATTTTATTCCTGTGCAAATCTGCCGTGTCTCTAATTTGTGAAGGAAATTTCCCGCTGCATGCTGACGATGATGAAACCAATCCCCTGGGAACCAAACTCTAATTTCAGATGTAGTTGGTTTTTGGCCGCCGTGTAATATATTTATTTTCCTCTGGATGAACTGCGTCTCCTTATGTGGAGCGCAGGCAGCAGCAAAATCTATGCAGGCTGATTTTGAATAAATATTTTAGTGTAAACTGTAGGTTTTGCTGCCGTTCCTGAAATTGACAAAATGCCTTGCATACTCTTATGTAGCACCGCAGGGATTTTTAAGTCAGGGATTGAGAGGTAACTCTTGAATCAAATGAGGTCCGCACATAATTACTGTCTTGTTTAAGTCTCGGGTTTAATTTGAATGCCATTGCAATAAAAATGTCATTTGTCCTGTGCTTTGCCCCTCTGTGGCTGAACCGAGCTAACCCCATATGACTCTGGAGCATGCCCAGTGCACTAAAAGCACTTTAAATGTCTGTAGAAAGGCTTGTATTTGAGGCTGTATGATAATAAAATGCCACTTATACAGTCTGATTCAACATTACTGCCCTCCTGGCCTAACACTTAGCCTCTAGCCGTGCATCAGCATTCATAATGAGGCACACTACGGCGACCGTTTGCTCGTCACAGCTAAGTGCCAGGGAACGCGCTTGGTCAGTTTTATTTTACTGCCCTTATGCTTTGTCCATCTGACAAATGCACACAGGCACGCAGCAATACATGCACAGATACTCATAAATATACGCATTCCTTTTTTATTACACGTGTTGAGAGCTTTATACAGACTTAATTTAATTTCTTTAGCTTCAACTTTAAAACCTAACCGATAAATCTCTTGCTCATAAAACTAGAAATGATGTCCATCCTATCAGGCCCAGGTGATTTTCTTGGTTCTCTGGAACTGTTGGAACATTTGGACCCTAAAATAAAAGGAAATATTGCCTTTTCTCTTTCTCCTCCCTAATCTCCATCTCTCTTTCCCGCGCTCTCTCCATCCGCCCTCCCTCTCCACACATAAACAGATAAATACGGCATAAATTCACACGGCTCTGCGTAAATGAAGAAATGGCCCGCTGCTTCTGCTTGCATTTTAGATCAGATTCCCACAGTCCCAATAGCTGTAATGGTAGCACTCCCCTGGCAAACAAGAAAACACACATTTTTTAAATAACCGCCAAAAAGCATTAGAGATTCTACATGGTGAAAGCATAATATGACCAGTAAATACCAGCTGGGGATGCGAAATGTTGGTGATTGAGATGAACAACTAACAGCACGACTGCTGAGGAGATTTCAGCACTGAAACCACAGGGACAAGATGAGGTGGTGTTGTTGTTTGAAGGCCCTACTGCTGTAGCTTTTCTAGCTAATGCTACAACTAGATGTCTTCTACCAGGGCACAAGTTGGAACTGGGGTCGGTTTAACAAAGATATTTTAGACTGGTCTATAGTAGGGATGTCACAAGAACCGATACTTCAGTACCAAGTCGATGCCAAAATTCTGAAAACATGATGGTACTCGTTTTTCTACAGTACTGCTGGTACCATAGCTACCGTCAGGGCTCAAGAATAATGGCATCCCGTCGGCCTGGGGATGATAGAAAATTTCCCTGATAATGGCACATTGTGTCGACAGTAGGAGAGTAAAGTTAGCTGCTAGCAGCCGGTGGGCAGCACAGTCCTGCTCTTGGCTAAATAACGGAGCTAACAGCTAACGTTAATGGAGATTGCATTGAGTTGTATTATGATGCGTTCAAGCAATAGACTGTGTATAAAGATGGACGACATAACTTCTCCCCAAAAGTGAAGCCAAAACGTGATCGCCCCCTGGTGGCTGGCTGCAGTATAGGTCATAAATCCCGCCCCCTCCATGTTAGCGGATGGGACATGGGCCAAACTAAAAAGTCAAAGTAAACGTAGAAAATGTGTTTGCGACTCAGTCTCACAATCAACGCATCCAGGGGATGCACCCTATTTACACATCATTTCTAAAATTGTACAGTGTATGCCCAGCTTTAGAGCACTGAACTGTCCTATTACTCTGTGTGTGAAGGTCAACCAACAGGATGGGGTGATTCCTGTGGCTATCATACACTCTTGTTTTATAGAGAAATTATTAGATCTTGTCTCATCTTGTCTCTCTGTGGCGGAGAGAAGTTTGTATCCTCTCGGTCCCACAAGAGATAGGAAAGGCCAGGTGCATGCAGCTAACAAAGGAGGTTTAGAAATTAGAAGTGTGTTGGTAGACAAAGGTATTGCTCTGAATGAGCTGAAGCTGTGGGAAAATGCAATGGGAGGATGAACCAAGAAACAAAACTTAGTGATACCGTTATGTGTTGAAAAACATCTCTAAATATGGTTATGGGAAACAGGCTGGTGAAAAGTAGGTGGGGAGGTATTGAATGTACATTGACTGTATAAATGTATGTCTTTTTATTCTGGGGGAAGTCTGCTCTATGGACCAGTTCCATTTACTTGTACTGTTTTGATTTTACAGTAAATCTTTATAACATTGAACTCTACTCGATTTGTCGAGACCTCGAATAGACGCAGTTGACACACAGCCGAGCCGTGCTGCTCTTGCAGGCAGTGTGGCTGCTCTAACTTTTTTTTTAAATTGTAGTTATTGACTATATTTTACATCAACATTCTTCAAACCTGTACATTTGTCTTTAGGGCGAGATATATGGATGCAGATTTACCTTGTTGTTTTAGATGTTATTTTGTTAAAAACTCTCAATTCCATAATTACCCAACCAGATAGGCTGAAATAGATTATTCTATGTATAAAAAGAGACTTAGAAATGCTCTGCTGACAAAAACATTTGATTTGGGAAAGAATTACCACTCTTAGAAACTATAAATAATTGTAAGCAATTACTCCTGCTTCTCTGTATTATCATTGTTATTTTTTATTTTTTAACTTTACTCCTACACTTTACACTGAATAATTTTATATGTGAAATGTTCTGAATATTAATGTCTAAAATGTACTGGTGATTTTTTCATGATAGTATTTTTACCCATTGTATGTCCTTTGGGTGTGTTTTTTTATATAAGCCATTATATGTTTCTACCACACCCTCACACGTATTGTACATTCCCTTCATGTGCATTGTATTTTATTGTCTTTTTATATGTGTGAAACAAAAAAAACGAACATAAATCTGTTAACATGGATGCCGAAATAAAAAGCAACAGGTTCGGCGACACACACGCGCTGCTCACACAGGCGGTCAGTCCGGCTGTAAAGCGTGCCTTGTGCACCGGTATCAAGACATCACGAGCCACTGCCCAAGCGTCGGTATTTGACTCCCGGGGAGTGAGACCAGGCTGCAGATCGGTTCCAACATTTTTGGACCTGTGAACAATGCTAAAAGGGATTCTTATGAACTTGAAGAGTGCAACAAATCACAAAGGAACCAAAGAACTATTGCCAGCTGTCAGTTTTGTTCACCAACATCTTATGCAGCCTACAGCTCTCTCTGAACACACTACAGACCACGACGTAGAACTGCTCTCTATCTCGGCTTGCTACATATTCTGTTTGCAGCCCAAGACACAACTGCTACAAGTTCTACTGACTCCACATTTGTTTTGGTATTTAAGCATTTTGCTGTTAGTGCAGCTCAACCACAAGACTGCTGTCTATTCACCGGCTTCTTTTCCTCACGAGTAGCTCTTGTTACACACTTCTCAGATCAAATATTATAAAATATAATGTTATTTATGTCTGGGATATTTGTATTGGGTATTATGGTAATTAATGGCATATTCAATTCCTTCCAACTGCAATCAAACGTCCTCAGCTACCACTTCTACTCACTGCACTCCATAACCAACCTCTCTCTCTCCATCACACACACACACACACACACGCGCACACACACACACACACGCACACACACCGAGCTGACAATAACATAAGCTGCCAAGGCTATTTGTCAAACTGATTTTTTCACATTTGTCATTTATGCCTCTTTGGCAATTTATCATTCCTGCTGTACTTTACACTTCAGCTGTTCTCGACTATGCCAAGGTTGTTACATTGGAACAATTCTTCATCTGTGAATACTTGTAGCAGTCTGCAGCCATCCTATACAGTACTTACACACATTAACACTCGAGAGAAGCTATTGAGAAACTCCGCTATATTCAAATAGTGCGATAACGCGTTAACGCAAATTCGTTTTACGCCACTAATTTCTTTAATGCATTGAAGCAACTTTTAGGTTGTAGCGGGCTCAGCGGCAGAGTGAAGATACTGGTAACATATGAAACTAACAAAACCTAAGGAACCCATTGGTATCAACCATGTCACACTAGCTTGTCGTGAAGGAGGCTAAATAACGCTCCAAACTTATGTTAAATTTTGGCGAGGAAAAACTGGCATGGCCATTTTTTAAAGGGGTCCCTTGACCTCTGACCTCCAGATATGTGAATGAAAATGGGTTCTACGGGTACCCACGAGTCTCCCCTTTACAGACATGTCCACTTTATGATAATCACATGCAGTTTGGGGCAAGTCATAGTCAAGTCAGCACACTGACACACTGACAGCTGTTGTTGCCTGTTGGGCTGCAGTTTGCCATGTTATGATATGAGCATATCTTTATATTAAATGCAGTACCTGTGAGGGTTTGTGGACAATATTTGTCATTGTTTTGTGTTTTTAATTGGTTTCCAATAATAAATATATACATATATTTGCATAAAGCAGTATATTTGCTCACTCCCACGTTGGGTATTAAGTAGTGTGTGTGTGTGTGTGTGTGTGTGTGTGTGAGATTTGTGCTGCCACTGAACAAACATGGGTTTTTGGATGCATCTGTGTGTGAAGGTAGGGCTGTGTGTGTGTGTGTGTGTGTGTGTGTGTGTGTGTGTGTGTATGTGTGTGTGTGTGTGTGTGTGTGTGTGTGTGTGTGTGTATGCGTCTCTCTGAGCATTACAGTGGAACAGAGGAGCTGCCATCTGGCAAAGCCCTCCACCTGCTCACACTGTGGTGGTCCTCCATTGTCTGTATGTGTGAGGTAGGTAGCATCTTGGTGGTCCCCTTAAATCCCTGGATCTGCCTTGGTCTGATTGAGCAGAGGCATGTGTGTGCATGTGTGCGTGCTGACACGCCTGTGTGTGATAAGCAGCAGAAAACTGTATGCAGTGGCTTATTCTGTAAATTAGAGACAGTTCCAGCACATACAACTGTAGTGGAACTGATTGTTGGAGCCTAGTTTTTGCACCCACCCACGTCAGATTGCAATTTAACAAGAGAAGGTGGATTTGGTCGACGTGTGGTTTTTTGCACTAAGCTCTGCACTCTGCATTCTGCAAACATCCGGTTACATTTGTTTATTTTACTTTACCAGGAAGTCCCATTCAGATCAAAAATCTCTTTCACAAGAGAGACCTGGCTGAGGTAGCAGTACTACAAAATCACAATACATTCAAATACAACATATACAACATGATGTAGAAGAACAGCTGTTTAACACGGTGGCCTCTCAAGAAAAACAAGCACATGCCTCCATGACCACGTTCTTTATGTTGCCATTAAATTCAATAATGAATATAAATAAATGTTTCTAATTTTAGATCTTTTTGTAGATTATTCCATGCTCAAGGTGCATGGTATGAAAATGCAGTTTTCCCCACATCCGTCAAAAGCAGGTGTACATTAAACAGCAACCACATGGAGGAGCATAGCTGGTAACTACCAGACCTAAGAGCTAGAAGTTTACCTAGTGTCGCTTTAGAAATAAAAATATACCAGGGCTGTCACAGTTAATGCGATAATAACGCGTTAACGCAAATTCGTTTTAATGCCACTAATTTCTTTAACGCATTAACCCAATCGACCTCTTGGAGGTTATAGCAGGCTCAGTGTTTAAGCTAGAGTGATGATTCGGAAATTGGTATCAGCCGACACGCAAGTTCAGATATTAGAATTGGTATTGGGAAGGAAAAAAATGGTATCGGACCATCTCTACAAACTATTTTGTTGAAGTGCCATGGAAACTTGTTTGAGGACGAGAACACAGCAGTACACATCAGTGGTAGCAGACAGTGTGCACGTGTCGCCACAGAGAAGCTGTTGCACTGACAGGTGCAGTGACCATGACAAACGCCTCACCAGTCAGAGGTGGACTCGCCGCTGAATTGGGACAGGGTCAGTGCTGACAACTCAGCTGATTGATTATACTTCCTCATATATACAATTTGTATGATTTTTTAAAAATATTTTTTGGACCCATGCTAGTTTCACTGAGAGCAATGCCGTTTTTCTGCTTCACTGTCACACAGATTCACACCTGGAAGCTGCCCAGTATACGGTCATGTCTGACCTGTTTGCTCCAGGGCAGTTGGGGGATAAGGGAGTTGCGTGAGGGCACCTCAGTGCACCTGCAGCCTTGGAGATCGGCTGAATGCATGCTGAGGTAGAGAAAATACACATTATTTTCAAATTAAGCTAATACTATATCTCTCCCTTAACACCTCCTTTACTACACAGCTCGTTTTATAGGTTAGGAGTGTGTCTTCTAATGGCATGTACTGTTTATTATGTTTTATGATTGCTACATTTAGCTTTAGGGTGCTTTCAGTCAGTGAGCGGTTGCCACTGCAGCTGCAGGGTGCATTTGGCTACCCAGCTTCCTCCGATCTCACCAGCCTGTACACCGCAGGATGTTCTTAAGCGGCATGACATGATTAATATTGTAAATTTTGCTAACTAGTATCATAAATGCTGTTTATTGTCCCAGTTGGGATGATTCGACTTTGAATACAGTTTCCAGTACGGTTTCTCTTCATTGATCTGCCTGCTGATGAAGAGGTGAATCATTCAAGGGAATCAGATACTTTAAAACCAGCTTGTGTATCGTTTCCCTCACTGTGGTTTCTGTGGTTGCCACTGACACACAGCGAGCCGTGGCTGCAAGTTGAACCATCATAAACTCCACATGCAGTGGCAAGGAGCTGTGCATGTTCACAAGCAGCAGAAAACAATGCGATGCAATGAGGTGAGCAACCACTCGCTGTCTGAAAGCACCACCTGGGAAATGAACAAAAAATTAAATGTAAAAAAATGAAAAGAAAAAGAAAGAGGGCACGCCTCCCATGCCCATCAAGTTTAACAGGTAAAATTAGGGATACTTTGGTACCAAGTCCATGCCAAAATTCTGAAAACGTGATGGGACTCGTTTTTCTACCTTACCGTACGTAGGTACCAAAATTCTGGAAACCTGAGGGTACTTGTTGTACTATAGTACCACAGGCACCGTAGGTGCCATCAGGGCTCGACACTGACGGTGTATTGTCACCCAGAGGACGATAGAAAATGTCCCTGATAATACCACATTGTGAACAATCGTCAGGAGGAGAATAAAGTTAGCTGTTAGCAGCCGGTGGGCAGCACAGTCCTGCTCTTGGCTAAATAACGGAGCTAACAGATAACTGGGATCATTCTTTTATGTGTAAAGCAACATTAAAATAAGAAATCGTACACCAACAACTGGGAAAAGAATCGTCAAAATTAACAGGAATTACAATTCATGTGTAAACCTTTACATGACACAATTCAAATTCCTGTCTATAATGAAAATAATTAGATCAGCCCCATTGTCACCAATACCCGATCCAGCTATTGAAGACAGTAAGCTTTGCTTAAGCACTATTTTCTTAACTTTGTAAAACAAAATGTAACAAATAAATACATACATATACATTTACTGAAGTATTTTATTATCAAAACAATAAATCGTGCACCAGCAACTTGGTAAAAACCTTCAAAATTACCAGAAATTACAATTCAAGCGTAAACCTTTTTAATGCAGCAACAAATTGGTCAAACCTTAAATGGGATTTAAAATTCTTGTCTATAATATGTATAGTATATAAACATAGACCTGAATTGAATAGATCGGCCGCTTTGTCACCGATACCCAATCCAGCTATTTGAGTCAGTATCGGCCCGATATCTGATCCGGTATTGGTATCGGTGCATCCCTACTGGTCGTGTGTCCATGGAACCATTTTGCATTGAGAAAACATGTTTGTTTTAGTGCACAGCATTGCATTGCATGCCAAACAAACAACCGAGGCCCAGTTGGTTAAAGAATTCAAACTGCTCCCCATCACTCATTGTGAATATTTCTCAATGCTAAGAGAAAATGTCAGACTGTCAGGCAGGCCGGTAATGACTTGTTTGCTTCTTTCATTAACTGTCATTTTAGATTGTCGACAATGATTCCTCTGACACAGAGTGCAGGTCAGATTAATGTGCAACTTGAGCAAACAGCCCAATAAAAGGTCCTTCTGATATCATCACTTTGTGCTGCTTATTCGATACGATTCTCCACCATAATCTCCAGCCAGCCTACTGCTATAAAAAGGATTTTATTTTATGGCTGAATTGTGGTTATGTGGTTATGGTATAGTTCCTGTGGCGTTAGTGTTATGATGTCGTAAATGATGCACATCTCAGCCCTGCAGTCGGAGACAAAACCAAGACAAATAAGGGGGAAAGCAAGACAGACGGCATCATAAAGAGAAAAAGGAAAACAAATACAGAGGGCGGGCATGGGGGAGAGATGATAGGGGGGAGAACAAGAGAGAGATGGATGGATAGAGAGAGAGAAAAGAGAGGCAGGGTGATCACAAGAGCAAGACACACAGGAAGAGAGGGGATGTTCAGTAGCCGCTGACCAAATGATTCATGACAAGTTAGCTCAGCGCACAGACCTCTGGGGTCACCCAGGAAGATAATGGGGAGGAGAGGAGGAGGGGAGGAGAGGGGGATGGCAAAATGAGACAGAGCAGAACAAAAACAAAGAGAAAGGAGAGTGTGATTGGAAGAGAAAGATGGGGAGATTACCGCAGAGAGGGAGAAACTGTGAAGTAGTAGTCAATATAAATGTCGGTCAGCTGTTACAGTGTCGGGGTCACTCGAGGAAAAGTAGCAGAACAGGATGGCAGCAGGTCGCTGCAACTTGGAACAGTTTGTGTGCATTTGTTAATGGAAACACTACATTCAGAATACGTTTTTTTTTTGGCTGGACCGCAGAGGGCCAGCCCTACAAACGCAAAAGTCTGTCATTGAGTGACTGCATCGTGCATTCCACGATAGGGTACATCACCGCTTGAACAGCCAGTTGAGTGGAGCAGCACTTCCCAGAGTGTTCTCCCCGGACCTGGTGTACATGTAACGCTGGATTTAACATTATAGACATGATCACTGACTATTTGTGTAACAATTTAAGCACAAATTCACAGACTGACCATACACGGTCCAGACATATACTCGTTTTTACTTGTTCTTGCAGCTCTATGGATCGATATGTCTCACAGGTGATCCACGACTTTGGTTCAGACTGAAATCTCTCTACAACTGCTCGATAGAAGGTCATGAAATGTGGTTCCGATATTCATGTTCCCCAGAGGATGAATCCTAATAACTTTGGTGATCTTCTTTTCATCCCGATCGATCAGTGCATCTAAAATATATTTGCATACTTGCAAAACTTATGACATTCTGTCAGCCTCAGCTGCACTCTGTCTTTAGTGCTAGTTTGCATATGTTAGCATGCTAACATAGTAAACTAAAGCTCCTTTTCAATACACATGTGCTGGCTTGGCTTGACCATGGATGTATAAAGAGAACTGGATACAGCATTGGAGATGGGCTCCGGTTCAGAATTGCTCAGTGGCGTATGAAGCTAAAATGGCTCGACTGCCGAGTGATAAAGTACCTGAATCATCCGGTGATCTTTCGCATCAATTGGGCCCATAGGGCAGGCGCAGTAGCGTTTCCTTTAACTCCGCCTCCCAGCCCGCCGTCCAGCCTCGGTCTGGGTCTCATTCACATGACCAGAGGAAGGAAAATAACTATGGATTCAGCTATTAGTGCATTTTACAACTTTTAGGACGTAATGATTTAAATAAGGACTATTAGAGTGTTCATACTTGGAAGTTGATTTACCTAAAAACAAATGATTCGCTGATTTACAGACGTCTCTTTCCCAATGTAAGTCTATGGGAAAAAGTATTTTTGGGCCCAATGGCATCATGTGACGGACACGGAAGTTGTAGTACTGCCGTTTGACCACTATGAACATTTGCTTCAAATCCTGGCGCTCTTCCTTGGGGCTTGAACTTGACTCGGTTTGACTCGGTGCGTCAGCGTGTGGGGTCTCTCACATTTTCAAAATCTATTAAGATTTGAAACATCTCTTAGTGTGGGCCAGCCTTTATGCATACTTCAACACATCCTTAGCGAACACCTTGACAGCATTATGCTGTATACTTTCAATCTATGTTTTCATGATTCATGTCAGCCGCAAACTGCTAGTTTCACTGCTTTTCACTGAAAGAATCAGAGACAAAGATGGCCAGAGAAAGAAATGAATGGTATATGAATAAGCAGTGACAGATAGAAATGATGCGAGAAGAAGAGAGCGAGAGAGATAAAGAGACATACACTGAAAGAGAAAGGGTGGGAGGTGCCCTGACTCACAGAGCCCACTATCTCTGTGGAAGGAAATTGGAGTTGTGTGAAGGAGAACACACAACAGTACAGGGGGAGAAAACAGCGGATTCTGCTGCTGAATGCCACTTCCTCCTGTGTCGGTGGTTTACAATAACAGGTCAAGGAGAGGGTCAGTGCAAACATGCCATTAGGAGAAGATGGGCTGGCTGCTTTAACAGCTAATCATCCCTCATCCCAGTCGCACTGAGAGCGGTGGCATTTTCTAGTGCTGCACAGCCACCGTGTTTCACCACACTTCACACGCATCACTTGTCAAACTGTGAGAAGGGAAAATACAGACTGAGAAACAGCATTTAATAAAAGTGACACGCACTAACACTGGCAAAATGATTTACAGCACAAATCTGAAGTGGTGACAGTGGGTTACTTATCTCCCTGTGAGCTACAGTCTTATTTTAGCCACCAAAAAATGTCAACTCGAAATATCTCATAGTGTTTCATTCTGCACCTGTAACAGGTAAATAATAAGAAATAATACATATAAACAACCAAGCATGCTAACACACATACACTGTACATGCATACAAAAAGACTAGCACTGTATTCAAAGCCGTATACTGTACAAGTAGTACGTACTGATTTGGCCGAAATGTAGTATGTAGTATGCGAACAAAAGCAAAATCTCCAGTTTACCAAAAATACCCGGATGTCGTGCTGATTTGGAAAAAATCTCCAGTAGCCTATGCATCGGAACCAGTATACCTCACCTACTATATCCCACAATGCAAAGAGCTGGAACAGGCTGGGTACAGGCTATGGTCACAACAGCAACAGCAGCCAAAAGCAACTTGTTTTTTACATTTTTCGTAGCTATTTCATCACAAGATTCACTTCTGAAAAATTCTGTGGCGAGAAATCAACTGTGTAGATTTTGAATATTGGCAGTTTTACAACATTAAATGGCGAATACGAACATTTGCTCCAATGTTTTTGGAGTTTAGAAGCTCCACAAACTGCTGTGACAGCTAGCTAGCACCTGCTGGAGTCGCTACCTCGCCAGCCGGGCAGTCACGGCAAAGAGTATACTGTAGAAGCAATGAGGCAAAACTCCAGTGTTTTTTTTGACAACAGCTGCTGCTGCTGTTGAGAAAGAGAAAGTTTGCTCCGGCTGGTGGGCAGTGCTTGGTATTTCCTCAACTGATCTCAACATGGCTGCCGGGTCACAAACTTCTGTGAGGATATAGTTACCGTTTTATAAAAATAACTTTTTTTTAATCATATTTGCTCCAATTCTACTCACTGCTGCTTTTTTTCATACAACATACTACTGAGGAACACAGTATGCAATATGCACTTTATTACATACTGCATTTGTCAGTAGTATGTAGTATGCAGTTTTGAATACAGCTATTCTGATCATACTCAAATGCTTGTGGTTAGACCACCATGTAATATTTAAACAAGACAAATCCAACTTCAGGAGCAAGTGTATACGACAGAGTTCATACATTTTAGCTCACAAGTGAAATTCTTCTCAGGGTTTGCCTTTCAAGGATCATACACTCTGTTTATGTAGCAGCTGTGGTTGAAGAAACTATCTGACTTGTTTTGTGGTTGAAGTGTTGCTCTTATCATGTAATCATTTCTGTATTTGGTTGGTTAAACCTTGGATGTAATTTTGTGAATATATTTACAGTAAAATTCTAGTGACTCACAACCGTGGCCTCAAATCACAAGTGTAATATATGTTTCTCCTTCAATCTAAAAAATGTTATATTTCCATATCTGTCCCTTCTGTATTCTTTAACGTTTGTTGCAGTTGTTTTTATCATTTTACATTGTTTCTCTCAGCTGTGACTATATTTTATTTTATGCCCGATACTGCTGAATAAGTTTTAGATAAAACGCCGGTATGCCTTCTCCTGAGATTCTGTACCTCTGATAGACGGAAAATTACAACAAAGCAACTCATTGTCTAAGCACTGAGTGCGACGCTGTGGCAATTCAATAAGCAACATCAGACTGGCTGCCATATATCTCTGAAACTTCTGAATTTTCAACAGCTAAAGGTATTTACAAGCACATCTGCTGGATGATGATGATGATGATGTGATGATGGCTCCATTTTGTTGTGTGGTGGTATGTTTTTCTTGTTCCTGTAGCATAACTGGCCAATCATAGGTAAGAGCACATAACTGCGATGACGTTTGACAGCACAAGCGTTTTAAGTAATCCAAAACAATATCAATACATTTCAGTGTCTGTCAGTACTAATGTTCAGCAATCATACCGGGAGGAACCCACTCTAGACAAGGCAGGGATCAGACATTTAAAAGGGCGGGTCCATTATTTTGTGTTTTTTTTTTTTTTTTTTTTTATATCATTCTGTAGCTTCCCAGTGGTGTTCCCTATGTATTAAAATCAGAACATTAAAATTTTAGCGTCAAAATGATATTTTCCCAATCCCTTCTAAGACTTTTTTCCCATATGACCTGACGTAGGTTTCTGATATATATATATATATATATATATATATATATATATGATTGATATATGGTTTCTGATTGATATATATA
>CAKAOH010037021.1:0-14991 GCA_916701665.1 Sebastiscus tertius | reverse complement strand
CAGATCAGTGAATGTGAATGGGTTCTCTGGGTACCACGAGTCTCCCCTTTACAGACATGCCCACTTTATGATCATCACATGCAGTTTGGGTCAGTCATAGTCCAGTCAGCACACTGACACACTGACAGCTGCTGCTGCTGTTGGGCTGCAGTTTGACCTGTTCTGATTGGAGCAGGTAGTTTAATGCTAAATGCAGAACCTGTGAGGGTTTCTGATCAATATCTGTTATTGATCTGAGTTGATAAGTGATTTACAATAATAAATATATACATACATTTACATAAAGCAGCAGATTAGTCCACTCCCATGTTGATGAGAGGATTAAATCCTGGACTGATCTCCTTAAGGTTCGTTATGAACAGATAGAACATGAGATTTATTGGTGATTAATCACAATTAACTATTTTAATGGATAGACAGCCCTAATATATATGAACATATATACTGTATGCATGGAAACGCAGTGCTACACGTGTAAAGGAACACATGGAAGCTGTCCAGCATGCAGTCACATGCAGCGGCTCAGTGTAAAGTGGTGGTTTCAGTATGTGGTGGTGCAGCCTGCCTCGGTGGGCCAGCTTCAGCCAGCTTCAGCCAGCTTCAGTCAGCTTCAGCCAGCTTCAGTCAGCTTCAGCCAGCTTCAGTCAGCTTCAGCCAGCTTCAGTCAGCTTCAGTCAGCTTCAGCCAGCTTCAGCCAGCTTCAGTCTCGTTCTGTATAATTACCGCTGCAGTGTGAGCTGAAGGCGACGGAGCCGTCGACACGTCTATAAACACCACATCTCTCCGCTCTGATGGAAAATTACTGCTGTGTGCTCAGAGCTCTCTGAGCGACAACACAACTCATCACAGAAGAATGTGAGCAGGTTTTCCACCTCGCAGAACAATTTACAGGCAGCCAATGAGGAGCAGGGCCGGGCCGGCTGCAGCTAAGCCCTCACAGAATACATCCATTCTTGGCCGGCCGGCCGGTCGGTCCGGGGCCGGTCGGTCCGGGGCCGGCCGGAGGTCCTGGTGGCGGTCCACCAGGACCTCCCAGCTGGACCGCCGCATTCCCCTGTGGCTCCAGGATCCATTATTGATCACCGATTATTAAAATGGCAGCTCATTAGGGCCGTTAATAATTAACCGTTTATTAACCGGCATTAAGAATTAAGAAGATGAGTAAGGCTCAAAGGAGCAGTTTGTCACTTCAAATGATTATTAGACAAGAGTATGAAACAATTGTTTGTATAACAAGAGATACATTCATACAAACTTGTTCAAGTTACAACCCAAACATTCGTCAGATTACATTGAGGTCTATGAGACCTTCTGACTTCCTCCCCCTAAAGGGGGCGTGGCCTTGGCATGTTGTGGTCTCACTACTGTGAAATATGGCCACATGGCTGACATGTTCCTCGCTCTGACTACCGTTAAACTCTCCACCAGCACCGCTCTGTTGTTGTTGTTTGCAATAGTCACGTGACAAACTACCTGCAGTCAGTTCTTCTTCTCTGCTCTAAAACAGTAGTAGCCAGTGGCAGCCATGATACCTCCAGGACGACAGCACAGTGAAGGCTGCTGTTTTGGGTCGGCGAAGAAGAATTGATTTCAAGAAGGGATGTTAGCAATTAACCGTTTAACCGTTAACCGTCGTTAAGCATTTTAACTGATTAACACTATCGGTTGGCTCAGAGGAGCGGCTCGTCTCTTCAAGGAGAAAAGCTGGTCCACCTTAACAGTCCGCCTTAAGAGGCGGAGCCGTAGCTGCTAAGTTAACGCTCCCAGACGCTGAACTGGAGACAGTGAACGCAGCACGGTAGCTGCTAAGTTAACGCTCCCGGACGGTGAACTGGAGACAGTGAACGCAGCATCGTAGCTGCTAAGTTAGCGCTCCCGGACGGTGAACTGGAGACAGTGAACGCAGCATCGTAGCTGCTAAGTTAACGCTCCCGGACGGTGAACTGGAGACAGTGAACGCAGCATCGTAGCTGCTAAGTTAGCGCTCCCGGACGGTGAACTGGAGACTCCTGCAGCTGGAGCGCCGCTGCATGTGAGGCACACATCTTGTCGGTTAACGGTTACTAATCGGTTAGCGAGGGTCGGTTAAGAACATTTTTTTAAAAAGTAGCATCCCTAATTTCAAGTTAAACAAGTTGATTTTGTTCTGGGTGAATAAATGATGGTATGGATCGGTGCAGAGACCGGTGTACTCACCGATACCCGAACAACTCTAATCAGCAGTTTGACCCCGTCTCAACTCCTAAAGGACTGCCATGTGACTGGCTGTTGGTGTTGTTATTAACGTACCCTGTCAACAGGATCCAGAAGTTTCTAATTATCTGGTGGAGAAAATGCTTCTATCACAATCAGTGCTGACACCACGTCCACCACACGGTGAACTCCCTGATACCACTGTTGATGTCTGAGGTTGAGAGCTGAGCGGTGAGCTGAGAGGACGTGTTGGGATGTGACAGAACAGTTTAAACACATCTACATGTTGATATATCCACAGCGAAGCAGCGTAGCACCAGGCAGGACGGAGAGGGAGGCTGAATCAGAGAGAGTCTGATAGGGTGTGTCCTCAGTCTGCTGTCTGACACAACTAACAATTAGCCTGTGATTTACACCCACCGGACCAGGTGAGGCTGCTGCTGGCTACACAAACTATTACATCCATTTAGCTGCTGAGTAGAAACAAAGAGAGGCCTCCACGGTGACCTGCTGACCTGCAGCACATTAACATCCATCTCTTACCTCCTCGCCGAGAGGACGGTCTTTGTTCCTCCGGTCCGAGGCCGCGGGTTCAGGTCCAGACCTGCAGAGGAGAGTCACCGTGAGGCTTCACATAATCACAGATAATATGAGAACAAGGCTTCTAACTTCTAACCAGCCCAACCACGCTTTCTATAAAACACCATGAAGACAGGTCTGATCCCTGAGAGCTCGACGGGACTGAAGGGAACTGTGTTTAGAATTAAAGGCTGTGTGACTCTGACTCACTGTCATGAAGTGAATTATATTCTTTACACGCTGAATGACAGAGAAACGGCTCAGAATGCTTTCACATAGTATTTAGTAGGGCTGGGGCCATTCATCCACTTCAGGAGACTTTTACTTTTTCAGCATGTACTGCCTGTAGTCAGAGATGTCCTGAAGGCAAATATATCAGGATCATTGTCAGCAATTATTGATTACATTTATTATCCAGCAACCCAAAAACAGACATATTTTGGCTTTTTCCAGCCTTTGTTCTGACTTATTTTGGGACGTATTTCAGCCTTTTCTAGACGTTAGCATGCAGCTTTAGCTCTGCTCTGTATAGCTCTGCTTCTCCTGTCAATGAGTGGAACCCAAAGTGTTTCCCTCCTTTCCTGGATGTGTAGTGTTCACCACGCTGGATTTAACATGGAGGCTGCAGGTCGTATCCACGACGACCCTCCAACGTTTTACACTCTCTGAGCTTTGTTTTGGTTGCCGTATACGGAACGGATATGACGTCACGTTACTCAGACTACCACAATAAAAGCGGTAACTTCCTTCTACCTCCACAGAGACTCAGATGAAGCAGATAGATCCATCCTGGTGTTAAACATCTATTTTTTACCACCCCCAGTTTTTGGACTACTACCTGTTCATACCTGCACACACATACACCACAGTTTACATATATATATTTGATCCTGTCTATATTACAGTTCATTTATTTTATCACTACTGTACACCAGTCTACCACAGAACTATAGTTTATTGCTCTATTTGTACTTTCTTTTTATGGTTGCAGAACTGTAGGAGAAACATCGACTGCTCCACTGTAACTGTTGTTGATATTATGACCAATAAAGACATGAAACTATCCACCAACAGTCATGAACACAGACTAAAGATCCTCCAGCTGCAGCTCAGCCTGCCGTCCTCTGAAGACGAACAGATCAGTCTGAGATTCATCATGTTTGATAATCCTGTTTCTCCAGCAGACTGCTGAGAGTTGGTCTGTGTTTCACTGAGGCTCAGATCTAGTCGGACTGACGGAGGACTGATGGAGGTCAGGCTGTGATTCAGAGGATAAACTCTGAGCAGCACTAACAGCTGAGGGCTTAGAGGAGCCACAGATCTCAGAACAGTTGTTGTAAAACAGCTGCTCCAGTGTCTGCAGGACAGGTGGGGTTCCATTACAGCCAGACCCAGACCCAGACCCAGACCCATCATGTTCTGTTGGGATCCAGAGAGCCATGAGACCACATCAGAAACACCCATTTTAACCTTTTAAATCAGACGTGCTACTACGGTGGAAATACAGCAGACAAGGCTTCCTCTGACATTAGGATCGGCTTTAGGTCAGCACCGCTACACCACTACTATACAGTATATAATATATACTACTTTACAGTACTACATACAACAACAGCACATCACTCCTCCTGTCCACCCTTCACAATAAAAGCCCTGGACACATTCACGGGAACACTGCTCACTAGAGGAACTCACGTCATCCAGAGCTTCACGAAGAGGAAAATACATGACTCTTGTCTGTGCTCGCTGTTAGCCGAGCTAGCTCGCTGTGTTTGTGTAAGGCAGTGGTGGATGACAGACTGAGGACAGAGCAGATTCAAATTAGGGATCGGTCATGATTTTTGATTTTTCGAATAGCTGTTCGTCCCGTCTTAAAATATCTATATTTCCCTTGTAATAACCGTCACAGGTGCTGCCTGGTAGTAACGTTACGACAATAAACCGTGTGGCAGGATCAGTTCGGCTCTTTTCCGTCAGGGAAGAAAAGCAGCGTAGTTTTTTAAATAATAATCGACTAATTCCCGGTGATCTTTGAATAGTATTCCTGCTTGGAATGCACATCCCTAATTAAAATATCTCCTCTTTACATGTTGACATCATGTTTATCAGTCCATCCAGGACGTTGCGATCACAACAATTCACACAAATTCAACCGATCCCTGTGAATTTTGCGTGACCTTAATATTTTGTCCAATCACCGCAACTTTTCCGCAAATGTGACCGATCATAGCAGTCGGTCCCCCCGCCCACGTCACCAAACTCACTTCCTCTCCTTCTTTGTTTTTGTGAAGATCAGCCATAATCTGAATTCACGTTCACGTCTCCCTTTAGACTGAGTGAAGGAGACATAAAGCTGCAATAACTGCAATATAAACCGTGAAGGAACAACCAGAAAACATCTGGAACAACTGACTTAATCAGACACTAATTAGAATTCATTCCCATGATGCTGCTCAGAGTGATCACAGCTAACAGCTAACAGCTAACGGAGGTTCCATACATTATGATGCATTCAAGCTCTGCTCAGTAAACATGAGCATTGGGCGATGGTAAATTATAACGCTATCATGATGCGTTCAAATGTAATCTAGTAAAATGTAGTTTTTGGGTGAGAAACTTGAATAAATCCATTTTTTTGAAGGAGATATTTTCACATCAATATAAAATAGATAATAGAGAGAATGATGACCTCTTTAAGCTCCTAACACTAGCTCTAAGCAGATCATGATATAGAATTAAAAATACTTAAAAACGCCAGGATTATTTTTTAATCAAAGCAAATATATAAATATAATAATTCATTTCCTAATCATTTGAATTTTGTGTTTTTATATAAATAAGCACTATAAAAGGACAAAGACATAGAGAACAAAGTAAAATAATATAATTTAGAGTTTTTGATGGTTGGAATGAAACAACATGGAAGTGAAAGCAGCGTTCTGTTTAATAATTAACTGTGATCTCAATATTGATCAAAGTAATTGTGATTATCATTTTGGCCATAATGGTGCAGCTCTATGTTAAAGGAGAGTGAACGCTCCAGTAACAGCAGCTACACTGAGACAGAGCAGAACGTCGCCACCTGCTGGCATATAAACAGCACAACATGATGCTCTGATAGGTCTTCTCACCGTTTCTTTACACAAACATCATAAATACTAACAAGTTCAATATTATTAACATAACAATAAACCAGCAGAGACTAAACATCATTATCCTGTAGTTGTACTATTAATCTCTATGCTGTACTGGACTTTCACAAACTACATCCTGTTCACATTCAGTTTTCCAATCTTTTCCAACCAGTGTCTTCAACAAAATTACAAATTTACATTTTTACTTATGTTTATATTCAAGCACTATATTTTAACTGCACGATTTTATGCCTTAGATTATCATTTTGCTTTTACTTCTACTCGCGTTATTTCCTCTTTTATATCTTCATATTTTATGACTATTGTTGAAGGAACCTGAGACCAACTTTGAACATTGAGGCTGCAACTATCAATTAATTATCTGTCGATTACTTTCATCATTCAGTCTATAAATGATCAGAAAAGAATTCCTATTTTCCTCCTAAAACCAGAGGTGATATCTTTAAATGCCTTGTTGTGTCCGACCAACAGTCAGAAACACAAAGATACTCCGTTAACAATCATTTGAGAAAAGAAGAGAGAGGCTGGAAATGGGAATGTTTGTGCTGACAGTATATATATAATACAGTCAAAAATACAACCTGACCTGAAAACGTTGAATGAAAAGGTGAAACACCGGCTGAAACTAAACCCAACCTGTGATCGGTGATTATTGATTGGGAACATACATATGGAAATTGATTGTAATGTACGATGTTGTATTATGTGATTTTATGTATGATGTGCTATTCTGTATCTATTTAATTTATTTTCTTTTTCTTAAAAGCCTAAACCAGGGACAAGGTCTGCAGATTAGCTACGGCTAGAAGTGTTATATACGTTGCATCGGTTGCACTTTAACTAAGTGTAACAATGCCTCCCTGTCAAATACACTAATAAATAAATAAAAATAAAATAATATCCTAATTCACCTTATTATACATTACTTTTCCCCTTCATTTCTAAACTGGTGCACACAGACTGAACCTCCAGGTGAACCTCAGGTCTATGGAAGTTAAATATAGAGCCTTCTCTTAGTGCTCTAGTTCACAGTGATTCCCATTAATACATCCTGTAGATTAATACCTTTAACTGTGTGTTAACCAGTTAGCGGCTCCTCACAGTGAAACAGACATCGCTGTGTGTCTCTCTCAGTCTCTACATACTGATGGTACAGGATGTGTACCGTTGAGGACATGCTGCTACACAACTGACAGAGTTACACAACATCACGGGTACATGTAGCTGCAGGGAGACCGTTGAAAGACAAACTACCCAGAGACAGTTTAACTACTGGAGGAGCTGAAAGTCACAGCTCCAGGACATAAAACTGAGTCAGTCAGAGGGTGGTGTAAGACGAAAAACACCTCATACCAGTATATACTGTAGAAGACATCATGTTAACAAAAGGAAATTATTAAGATAGAGGCATTTCCTCCAACTGAATCAGATTGAAAAACATGAGATTCTGGCAGAAAAGCAGGCTCAAACACACCCTCGAATCAGACACCACCACCACAGGTACATAATACAGGTGTTCTCCTCTCATCTGATCCAACTTATTAATCAATCATTACTGAGCTCCTCCTCCTCCTCCTCCTCCTCCTCACCTCAGCTGGCCTTCATCTACTACACCTAACACTAGTTATTGTATAGTACACGGTGTTATAGGTTGTATCATCACATTGATGGGAGCGCCAGTGGACTGCCTCTCTTTATACGCTGCTAGTACCCAGCAGGGGATGATAGATGTTCTTCTTCACTGTACCTTCCTGTTTCTCACCTCCTCTTCAGCTCACCGTCGAATGTACATTTACTAAAGTACTGTAACGTTGAGGTACTTGTACTTTATCTGAGTATTTCCATTTTCTGCTACCTGATATTTCTACTCCACTACATTTATCTGATACCTTTAGTCAGTTTACAGATTCAGAGTTCACGAGCTACCCGGCAGTAAATAAAATACCTTTAACCACCTTTACCAGCTGCAACGTTAAAGTGATGAACACATTAATGCACCAATAATTATAATCCAATAAGTACTCTAAGTGTACTTGGATGGTTTTTTAATCATTATTTTATTTGATAGGGACGATTTTTCCTTTATTATTTATTATTCATTATTGTCATTATTATTATTATTATATTTCTTGGTTTTTGTATTATTGTTTTTTTCTTATTATTATTATTATTATTATTATTATTATTATCTTATTTGTGGATACTCTCCCTGTATTTTCTAGTTTGAATTTTATGTATCCCTGATTGAGGATCAGTTATGTCTTCTGTGGCCAGCTGTGGCCAGCTGTGTGTATGTTGTTGTCAGGTGTGATTGATGTGTTGTGTCCCAGGTAAGTGTTGTTCAGAAAATCAAAACAACTTTTGTGGTATTACTACTGTTACTGTAACAGTGTATTTGTACTCTGTGGTATTACTACTGTTACTGTAACAGTGTATTTGTACTCTGTAGTATTACTACTGTTACTGTAACAGTGTATTTGTACTCTGTGGTATTACTACTGTTACTGTAACAGTGTATTTGTACTCTGTGGTATTACTACACTGCGGTATTACTACTGTTACTGCAGTAAAACACATCTGAGTAATTCTTACTGTAATGAGCTGATGAGCTGGAACAAACAGTGATTAATTATTAATTCAGGTAAAATGACTCAATCTAAAATATGCTACTTATTATTATTAATGTTGTCATTATCATTTTCTCTGCTGCTAAACAAGACTGTAAATGGGGTGTATGGCTACAAATTGTATGAATTGTGTCTGAAACGTTTACTTATTTTATTCTCTATTGTTATTTTTAGGCATGTTAATTTTAATACTTATTTATTCCATCCTTTGTAATGCTGACAGGAGCTGAGACACTATCTAGTTTCCTCCTGTCTGCAAATACTCAGAGAAATGACAATAAAATAATCTTGAATAATAATTATTATAATTATAATAATAATAATAATAATAATAATATTAGTAGTAGTAGTAGTATAGTTATAGTGAGTAGTTGTTAGCTCAGTGAACTCAGCTAAGCTAACGTTAGCTAAACCGCCAAATCCCTCAGCTAGCTGCTAGCTAAACTAGAACCCGGTTTAATCACGTTAATCATGTTAAACAGCGACAACACCTGTCAGTCAGTCAGCTACCTGGTTACCGTCTCTACCTGAGAAACACCTGAAACACCAGAACTAGTCAGAACCAGCCTTCAGCTCCATGCTCACATGCTAACATGCTAACTAGCACTAACACGCTAACACGCTAGCACCTTAGCACCTTAGCATGTTAGCATAGCATCAGACAGGTGAACAGCTAACTGAACATTCAACATGAACTCACCTTCTGTTCTCCGGTACCGGGTCGCTCTATCACCGGGTCTATCACCGGGTCTATCACCGGGTCGGTGATGTTGCTCAGCTCAGCTAACAGGCGAACCTTCAGGTAGAGACTGAACAGGTGTTCTCTCACCTGCTACCTGTGAGAGGTAGAAGATCACAGACTCTCCTCCATCCAGCAGGACACTCAGTCCTCACAGGTTACCGGTGAACCACGGTAATATCCCGGTTCAGTCCGTTTAATCGGCTCCATCGGTTCTCAGAGAGTAGAATCAGAGAGATGAACTCTGTGTTGTTTTTGTTTCCGTCCTCTGCTGCCACTTTAGATTGAAACACTTATTATATTAATTGTATTATTATATTCTTCCTGCAGCTCCTCCAGACCAACAGAGGTTTCCGTGTCTTGTGAAGTGAGGGGCTCCTGAGAGAGAAACGTTGTCGCCTCCCTCCGGCCGCGGTCGGGAGGCCGAGGGGGAAAAGCCAACACTAGGATCAGCATTGATTCATGGAGAGACCTTCGTCCTTTTTTTCAGATCTTTTGTTTCAGACTTTTTTGTCCGACATCTTTTTTATAAAGTACACTTTAAAGTATACTCTCAGTAAACTACCACCACTAGATGTCACCAAATCCCACAAACTGGACCTTTAAGTCTGTAGATATTGCTGCTTCTGTTCTGGGAGGAAGGTGTTGCTTGTTTGTCTGTTTGAGGAGGAGCCGCCGCTCCTCTCCGGGTATATTTAGGACTGAATCCACACATATATTCTTTATCAAGTAAAATAAGCAATAACAGTCTAATAATGATCTGATAAGAGTCCTGCACTGACTTCAGGTTGACTATCTGTAGCAGCAAAAGTACTCAAGTATGAAAAATAAGGGACTTTCTTTACATTCTGATGGGAATTATTAATTATGGCAATACATGAGAAAGTAATTCATGAACTACAGCCATCAGATGTAAAGAGTTAAACTACTATGTACCATATTAAAGTCCCACCTCTGTTTGTCAGGTATCAGTAAAGAAGCACAGAGTTCATTCAGAAAAACACAGCTCACATTTATTGACTTGTGGTCCTCTGGGCAGAAGACCGAAGCTGACAGATATTTAGCACAAAGACACGTTTGTTTGTTTCATTTGATTTTAAACCCGACAGTCTGAATCATGACGACGAAACAAAGACCGACTCGATGCTCTGCAGCACATTCGTGTGTCTGAGTGATTCAAATAGCCACACTGACGCTGACAGCTGGATGAAACCAGACTGGTAACCTCCACCTCACCACTGGTCTGGTGTCAGCTCCAGTTCAAGTATCTCTGCAGTGGAAAGGCCTCGCTACAAGCAGCGGCATGTTTCTGTCTGTTATTACAGTCACTGCTGCACAATGAGGCGACAACACACACACACACGCACACACACCACCAGCAGCCGGCTGCACCAGCTTCCCATCTACCGCTTCATGAAATCAATACTGAAGTTCAGCAGGAGCTTAAAGCCAACGGCAGGAATCCTGGATGTGAAGCCAGGCTGACCTGCTGGCTCACAGGAGACTGAAGCACTAAACACATTCATTGTTATTGCTGTTAAACCGTCAGACTCTAGATCATTCTTTATCTGTTTACACGGGGAAGGACTTCTTCGTTGGTAGCTGCTACTTTGTGTTGCGTTCTCGTCACGTGGAAGTTTTCATAATTATCATTTTCCATAAAGAGTCGTAATAACGAAGCTCTGATAGATCTGACTTTGTCAATACTTGTAGCCGATGTTTCTGTCTCTTTCTGTTGTAATCCTGTTTATTGATGCAAATATGAGTTGAACAGAGAATCTGAGAATCAGACTGTAACGTCCAGTTCAGACTCCACCATATCAGCCCGATATCAGCCCGGCACTTATTATGCACAATGATGTCATCGGACCTCGCGGTAGGATATTCAGTCTAGGTTGTGTCGGAGTAAAAAACACCACCGCCGTTGCATCTTTGCGTCATGGAGCATCCCATTGAGCGCCCGCTTTCTCTTCTCTTCTCCCTGTGAATTAGATTTTTATTGTTTTCCCCCGGAGCTTTGTGGGCCCCTTTACATGGTCGGGCCCCTTTACATTGTTGGCCCCTTTACATGGTCGGGCCCCTTTAAATGGTCGGGCCCCTTTACATTGTTGGCCCCTTTACATGGTCGGGCCCCTTTACATTGTTGGCCCCTTTACATGGTCGGGCCCCTTTAAATGGTTGGGCCCCTTTACATTGTTGGCCCCTTTACATGGTCGGGCCCCTTTACATGGTCGGTCCCCTTAAATTGTCGGGGCCCTTTACATTGTCGGGCCCCTTTACATGGTCGGGCCCCTTTAAATGGTCGGGCCCTTCACATGGTCGGGCCCGTTTACATGGTCGGGCCCCTTTACATGGTTGGCCCCTATACATGGTCGGGCCCCTTTACATGGTCGGGCCCCTTTACATGGTCGGGCCCCTTCAAATGGTCGGGCCCTTTACATGGTCGGGCCCCTTTACAGGGTCAGTGGTTATCAGCCTCATAGAATAATGCTACTGGTGGACTAATGAACACTGA
The DNA here is from genome assembly GCA_916701665.1 of Sebastiscus tertius. NCBI lineage: Eukaryota > Metazoa > Chordata > Actinopteri > Perciformes > Sebastidae > Sebastiscus > Sebastiscus tertius. The sequence goes on along the minus strand of CAKAOH010037021.1, from coordinate 3,183 downwards.
AACCTACGGAGGCTGCTGGTGGACTAATGAACACTGAAACATACGGAGGCTGCTGGTGGACTAATGAACACTGAAACGTAGAGGACCATCAACACACAGCTACAGGACAGAGTAAGGCAGTTATAGACGGATACAGACTGTAAAAATGTTCTTTATGCTCCTTTTTACACACTTTGGTCGTTGAAAATAAACTATTCTATAGATTTTATATATTTGCAGCTTAACATAATACATTTTTAGATTTGATATGAGCAGCTTTGACACAATAAATATCCATGTGAGAGGAGTGAGCTCTGCAGGGTTTCACTCACTATCACGCTGACATCCATTAAAGGACCGGTATCACTACGGGGCTCCATCATGTCTCAGCTCTACTCTCAGCTCTACTCGTCGGCTCTACTGGTCGGCTCTACTGGTCGGCTCTACTCTCGGCTCTACTGGTCGGCTCTACTGGTCAGCTCTACTCTCAGCTCTACTCATCAGCTCTACTCTCAGCTCTACTCTCAGCTCTACTCTCAGCTCTACTCGTCGGTTACGACTTTGGGAGTAAAATGTTAGACCCTAGTTGTGAGTTTCACTGATGAATGAAGAGTTGACCCGACTAACAGAGACTAATAGAGGCTGACAGAGGCTAAAGGAGGCTGACAGAGGCTAACAGAGGCTAAAAAAGGCTGACAGAAGCTAACAGAGAATAACAGAGGCTGACAGAGGCTAAAAGAGGCTGACAGAAGCTAACAGAGAATAACAGAGGCTGACAGAGGCTAAAAGAGGCTGACAGAAGCTAACAGAGGCTAAAAGAGGCTGACAGAGGCTAAAAGAGGCTGACAGAGAATAACAGAGGCTGACAGAGGCTAAAAGAGGCTGACAGAAGCTAACAGAGACTAATAGAGGCTGACAGAGAATAACATAGGCTGACAGAGGCTGATAGAGGCTGATAGAGAATAAAAGAGGCTAATAGAGGCTGACAGGCTAATAGAGGCTGACAAAGACTGCTGTGGATGTGAGTTTTTCTAATGTTATATGTAGCCGATGGGGAACAGCTGTGATGTCTGTTGCCATGGTGACTGACGATGATGCTGACATGAAAGTATATAATAAGATTAATAAATCAGATTTAAAAAGCTGTCTGAGCCTCTAATCTGATAAATGTGAGCTGGTGATGTGCAGATCAGAGCAGCAGTGATTGGACGGGATCGTGACCTCTGACCCCTGCAGGAGGACTTGATGATGCTGAGAGGAGCTGCGTTCCTATTGGACGGTGTGACTGTGCCAGGCAGCTCGCCGCCGGCCGTCGGTGTGAGTGTGTGGTGAAGTTCCTGCTCTGATCCGGGATGTGCCGTTACAGCTGGGTGGGGCCTCGGCTGTACGGCTCGCCGCCGCCAGGAGGGGGCGCCGTCACCAAGCTCCTCAGGTAGACGCAGGGGTTCCTCCTCCTCCCTGAACCAGGGGCGGAGCCTGGCGGAGGCGGGGGCGGCGGCAGGGAGCCGGGAGGCCTCACGGACGACATGAGCGGCTGCATCTCCTGCAGCGCTCCTCCTTCCTCCTCCTCCTCCTCTTCCTCCTCCTCCTTCTTCTTCTTCTCTGGGAAGCAGAAGGAGGCCTGCGTCACCTGCGCTCCGATGGAGGAGGTGCTGCCTGCGGCGCTGCTCGCCGCGCTGCCCGGCGGGGTGTAGGAGACCGGGCGTGGTCCTCCCAGTCTGGAGAGGGCGCTCACCCGGGGGTGGACGGCCTCGTTGGCGGCGGGCGGGGACGAGATGCTCTCCAGGGACGAGATGCTCTGGTTCCAGGCCTGCTGGAGGTCCACGGGGATGATCTTAGTGGCCTCCACCGACACGCAGGGCGGGGGGGAGCCCACGCCGCCCTTCCACGGCAGATGGCTGTCTCCGCTGGGGGGGGACGGGGGGTCGGCCGACGGACTCTGAGGACTCGGACACCCGTCCAGAGCCGCTGGGACTGACGGAGGACAACGGGACAGTTAGACAACAGACACACTGACACAGGACGGACATCGAGGTGAGCTCTCGACCACAGCTCATGGTCTTCCTCAGCAGATATGATCACCTGTTGTCACCTGACTGAAGCTCCATATTCAGATGTAGAGCTGCAGCCATTAAATTAATCAACAACTAGTTTGGTAATCGATTAATCGGTTTGAGTAATCTCTCTAATTTCTCTGATTCCAGTTTCTTACATGTGAATATTCCTGGTTTCTTTCCTCCTCTGTGACAGTAAACTGAACATCTTTGAGACATTTGATGACGTCATCTTTGACAAGTTTGGGGAATTAAATAAGGGGTGAGATGCAAAGGGAAAATCATGCAGAAATTAATAAATACATAAATGCATACATTTAAAAATAAATTATAAATGTAATATAAAATATATATATATAATAAAAATACATGCATAAATAAATAAATAACAAATAAATGAATAAATTAAAAAATTAATAAAACTAAATAAATAAATTAAATGGTAAATTAAAGAGAAGAAAAAATAAATAAGGGGTGAAATGCAAAGGGGAGAATTATGCATAAATAAATATATAATATAATAAATGCACAAATACATGCACAAATACATAAATAAATACATACATCTAAAAATAAATTATAGATATATTATATTATAGATATAGATATAGATATAAAATATAAATCAACAAAAATAAATAAATAAAAATAAATGAATAAATACATTTTAAAATTAATAAAATTAAATACATAAAAAGAAGAGAAAATAAATAAGGGAATCAATACAAAGATAAATAGATAAAGAAACAAGTCATTTATTTATTGATTGATTTATATTTGATTTTGGCAGGATCCATCCTCCGTATAGAATAGTTTAACTATTCTATATTCTATATTCTATATATAGATATATATAAATTAGAGATGTATTCTGTGTGTGTGTGTGTGTGTGTGTGTGTGTGTGTGTGTGTGTGTGTGTGTGTGTGTGTGTGTGTGTGTGTGTGTGTGTGTGTGTGTGTGTGTGCGCGTTGTCACCTGATTTGGGTCGTTGTTTTGGCGTCTCGACCTTGCGAGCTACGAAGGTGATCCCGACGTCTTCCTCCTTCTCAGGGTCTGAATGATCACCTTTATCCTCCTCGGAGTCCACCGGAACCACCACCGGATCTGAGCACACACACACACACACACACACACACACACACACACACAC